>JAHPZR010001193.1:0-10484 GCA_019787425.1 Platygyra sinensis | reverse complement strand
CGTCCCTGATTATGGCTCCTGATTAGGCACAATAACCCGAGTGTAATTTATATTCTGAGAACCCACAAAAGCACCAATGAAATGAGTACGCTTTCAACACACACAAAACGCAGTTAGTTGTGCTTCAAACAGCATGAAATTTCACAGTTAAGAAACTGGTATACAAGACTGAATGTTATTGGATTTTTTTTGTTTGATTGATTGATTTATTTCTGTTTGTTTTTTGTTTTAGTTTGATTCTTTCTTGTTCACCGATGACTGGGCAGTTTGTTGATACCATGATTGTGGCATTAACCGATAAAGAGTGGTTATAATGACCCATCAAACTCTAAGTCTTGGAAAGTACTGGAAACTTTTTTCAGCCACCTTAAAGTGCTTAAAGTGTTAATTTATTGTCTTTAATGTAGCACACCTCTTGAATCAACTCAAAGGGTGTAATAACCTGTCCCAAAGGCAACTTAAAGATTACCTTTGTAAACCTTCCACCTCTATTATTTTATAATTGGGGTTGTTTGGTATGGAAGGCCAGCCCTCTATTAGAGACAGTCCACTATTCCTTTCCATTTCATCATGACTGTCCTTAACCAGCATCTCTGTGTCAGGTCTAGCTTCATCTCTTCATCTTCAATCATGTCTTCATCTCTTTACTCAGGCTTCAACAATGCCTTTTTCCTATTGTGTCGCTACACCCTCTCCATTTGTTCCCTTTAATTTTTTAAGACTGCTGTACTTAGTGTTCCAGGGGTCTTGCAAATAAAATCCAACAGGGTTTGCCTACTTTAAACCCCACCCCTTCCCCCTCTTCCTGGTTCAAGTTTCGTACTCTGCATGTGGGTACATTGCTTTGAAATCTAAGCAGTCTACAGTCATAGGTGGACGACGCTTATGGGTTTAAAATTATTTATATCCATCCAGTGAAGATCTTTGCAATATCTTTTTATTATATAAACACCAGTGAAATACCAAGTAAGCTTTCCCGCGAAAACTTCATATCTTCACACGTGAAGATGACATGTTATCTTCACACGTGAAGAGATCACCGTCGTTATGGTTACATAATAAATCGCTCCCTTTTTCACAGGAGTTTATCCAGTGTTTATGTAATAAACAGAATATTACATGCCCGCTTGTGGATATGAATTTTATCTTCTCGTGTTCGACTCGATATCTTACTCGTTCGCTGCGCTCACTCGTGGGATATCGAGTTGAACACTCGAAGATAAAATTCATATCCATGCGCAGTCATGTAATATCCTCTATTTATTTTACACCACATAAAAGCATATTTAAATAAATTTAAAAATAATGAACCAAAGTAGTTGGAGGAAGTCCTTAGACAAACCATTAGCCTTCTATGTGATAAGGTCTTCTTGATTTGAGTGTATAACTTGTTCTTTAAACTCTTGAAAAGCCGGAGTGACACAGTAATGTTTTCCTTTAGCAAACAGCTAGGAGATTCTGTATCCAAGATCCCCTCTGCTCGTGCTGAATATAAACGCCTTAAGCGAGAGATGACGGAGACAAAAACAAAGAAAGACGAAAAAGAGAAAACCTCCTCAGGTAACAAACGATTTGAATTTTATCAGCACAGAGTTGAATACGGTTTGAGGACTATTTCTCGAGGATTCTCGAGACAATCACGAAACGAACGTCGCGTCCTGCGCGTGTCTTTACTGATGCACACGACTTCTTGCCAAGTCAGTTGTCTCAAGCTAGTAGTGTTTACAGGTATAAAATTGATGCTGTTTTTTTTTTACATGAGAACAGTAGATATTTGGCGCGTTAGCACAGGTTTGAGTACGTTAGATGGTTGACGTAAGTGTATGTTTTAAGCAACGGTAATTGGAACTCGGGAACTACTCCTCGTGATCAGACACTTAAAAATAACTTGCAGATAGTTTGTAATACTGTGCTGGAAGAGGAACAGAGTTCATAAAGATAGGAAAAGTTGCATTCTGACGGTCGCTTGAAACAAACAACTTAACAGTTTATCTCACCTTGTGTTCCTGTTACTTGTTGAATTTTGTTATTCATGTTGACTGACATCTTCATATTGGAAAGTTTCCTTTCTCAAAGTGTTGGGAGATTCGTAAATTGAAAGTTTAGTAATCACCCAAGATATCAAAATAAGGACTAAAATAGAATTAAAGGAGCTGCGTTCGGGTTTCATGGTTTGAAAAATTAGCCTAAATTCAATTTTGTTGTTTGCAATCCATGTCAATCTTCTCCATCCTTAACCATCCTTGTTCCTTTATGGTTTATTTTCATGTCTTTAGTGTTTTTCTATCTTTCTAAAGTATTATTTTCAGGTTTCCTTCAATTTAAAGGTAATTTTGTCAACGGTAGAAATAACTCGAAATACCGTGACGTAGCCCCTTTAAACTTCAAGCAAGAAATGCCCAGAAAAGTAGATAAAATGAAGTAACCCATTTTATCAAAAAGTGTTTTTTCTTTTCATTTCGGTTTTCTTTCAGTTTGCTCTTTATCCCGGTAAATTCTAACAAAACTTTGTAACGAAATGCATTTTTCATTATTTTATTGGTTTATTTAATCAGGCTCTTTTGTCTGTTTTATACTGGGTAACCATTCAAAAATAAGGTTACTTGTGGTTTGTGACGTAGGAATATTTCCAAGACGGTACTCAAATAAGTGCAAAAAACTGAAGAACAAGAAAGAATCAAACTAAAACAAAAACAAACAGAAATAAATCAATCAATCAAACAAAAAAATCCATAACATTCAGTCTTGTATACCAGTTTCTTAACTGAAATTTCATGCTGTTTGAAGCACAAATAACTGCGTTTTGTGTGTGTTGAAAGCGTACTCCATTTCATTGGTGCTTTTGTGGGTTTCTCAGAATATAAATTACACTCGGGTTATTGTGCCTAATCAGGAGCCATAATCAGGGACGGAGACCGTAAGTCTTGGGATGCGCGTGGACCCATGATATGGGACAATTTTTCTATTTTTAGAACAAATTGCGCCATCCTGACGTCATATATCTGCGCTGATCCACGCACGTGTCTTGGGCTCTCGCGTGGATGTTGTCACGTTGTGTGATGAAATTTTGAGAGTTGCGAGATCCTCTTGCCGATTTTTCACAGCAATGGCAGGGAATAAGGCAGGGAAGAAGAAGCAGGGCTCTTCTGTGTACGTTTATGCTCTGATTTAATGGAAAAGGTGTGTTTTTCAAGGTCGAGAATTTCTTTAATTTCGCGCTGTGAATAAATAAAATCCGCTCGCCGGCTAGTTGTACGCGTAAACTTTGTGTTTGTTCTATAGAGTTCTGTAAGAACACTGTTTACTCCGGTATCGAGCTGTTAATTTGTGAGCTTGCCAAACAATGCTTAATCATAACCAAACCTGTTTTTGATAGTTTCTTGTTGTTTCTACTCGTTTGGCTAGTTTGCAAAAGTTTTTGTCTGACGCGTACGAGTAGTTCATTTGCATAGTGCAGCGCGTGCACTTTCAAGTCCGAGTCGGTGTTTTCAGATTGTCAAGTAAAATCGTGAAAAGATTTGTTTCGTCGTCTTTTGTGCTGAGATACTACAACAATTTTCACTAACGTTCGCCAAAAGGCTACTAACATCATGTGTGTTTCTTCTTTCTTTCGCTGCGAAAAATAAAATAGACAAGGAGTTTTAACTCAATCGAAATCTTTATTCGAGTTTTGATTACAAGCGTCATCTAACTTTTCTGATTATTTCTGCTGTTTTCACATATTTTCAACTAAGCGTTTAATATGTCCTTAAACATTAATCAACCTTAAACATTAGAGATATTATTGAGTTCGATATACGTTTCACACCAAAGTGCGAAGTCCAATTTGTCATGTTTTACTAGCTGTACAAAACACGCATCGGCGGGCGCTCTTACTCATCGCATCGACAACAGACAATATTGAATTTACACAAACAAAACTAAGCAGCATCTACGGACATAAACCTATTGTCACTTATTGGGCCTAAACGCTACTATATCCAACTAGTTCTTTTTTCTTCTGTGTTATGGAAAAAGCTGTTAATCTTCTTCATATGTGAAATTTAGATTGGAGTAATGTGAAGTTGTCGTAAAAGGAGCAGCGTAACTCAACTTGGTCAGAGATAAAAAGCAGCGGGATATACCTAAATTAGGCACCGTCTTCACTCAGACTGGAGCAACTTACGGCGGAAATACTCAATGATGGGCCAAAAGGATCCAAAAGCATAAACGATTTCGGGAATTTCGGACGCCATTTCCCCTGCGCGACATCCGCGAAAATCCTCGCAGCAATGTACGCGCGTGTGCCGCAGGCGATGGCGCAATTTGTTCTAAAAATATCATGGCGCCAACCCCAATACTAGAAATGGCGCGCGCTTACGGTCTCCGTCCCCGATTATAGGGAACTCAGGGGGTGCTGGAAGCCCTTCCCATGATACAGCGCGTCAAAGTTCGGGCGAGTTTTCACAGGTGTAAACAGAATCTTGTCATAATTCAAGGTCATTAGAAGGTTTTCACTTGGTTCCTACTTCGATTTGGTTCATTGTTGTGACCTCAAGGCTGCTTATATCTTCTGTTCATGCTTTAAGGAAAATGTAAAGTAAGATTTTAATGTTTGTAAATGTTTTTTTCAATCTTTTATCTTTATCGTGAAAGTTGTCAATTTCTGCCCTTCGGCAAAATGGCTGTCATCCCGCAAAATGCCATGTAAACTATGACCGATTGCCAACTTATACCTTGCATGATTTGTAGATTGATTCTATAAAATGTTGCTTCAATATATAGAAGATCTTAAAGTCGATTGATCTCGAATTAACTTCACTGTTTGATACGTAAAAAACAAGCACTGAGTTGAGTGTCTTTTCACTGGGTTCCTTTTGCCAGTTAGGAAATGAAGAAGAGATCAGGCGGGCGCAAATTTACTTTGGTGCTTGTATATGAGTTTTTAAGTGAGGCTGTGGCATAATATTGCTGGAACCAACTGCAGTTTCCATAAAGAGATGGCACATATAATTTTAGATGGTATTAAGCTAAACATTATTGCGGTTTTTCGTATTTTTGCCCTGCGGTATGACATTTTACTCGCTCCCGCAAGATGGCCGTCATCCTGAAAAGTCACTTGTAAACAATGACTTACAGGCGAAATAAAGTTGGAGCTGTTGGCTAACAAATACGAAAAACGAATTTTCCGATGTTTGATATCCCCCAAATGTCAATGAGCTGAAATTAACTTCAAGGCTATAAGCCTAAATAAAAGCTCATATTCTGATCTCCCGAAGATGCTCAGTCATTAAAAAATCACTTGCTCACGACTTCCACCAGCCAGAAGACAGAAGCTTCTTGGTTGGCAAAATATCGCAGAGATGCAATTACAAGACAGAGAAATAAATAATTTTTGTAACTTTCAAATAAAAATTACTTCTGTTTAAAGCCTGTAATTGATATGATGCTAAATAGTATTTACTCTGCATTCTGTGTAATTTATAGTAAAGGATCACTTATTATGCAGCACTATAGCTGTGTCAGCATGGTACCTGATAAGTTACACATACGAAATCAGGCTTAAACTGTTGTATTACATTTAAACAAGTAAACAAACTGCTCTGTTGATTGAGGTCCCTGTCACCTTCTAGGGCAATTTGACTTTTATACTACATGTATAATAATCACTTGATACAATAATACTGGTGTGTTGTTTTGAAGTGTACATGATTTACTTCCCAACAAATGACTATTTAAACATCTCTAAGTTTCAGCATAGCAAGCATGGAACTCACATCCTCTAGGATAAGACCAAAGTATATCAGTCTCTCTGAAATTCCCTGAAACATGGAGGAAAGAACGGTTCAGTAAAGTAGATACCACTTACATGTAGCACTTTCCTGGTTGAGTTAAAAACATTTTTTGAGTCATGATGAATTCCCAAATTCCTGAGATGCATTAAAAAAAGAACATCCCACATCCTATGCCTAAATTTTTGACGTCAAATCCTGTCAAGATATGTTGAATTTAGAGAATCCTGCACCATAGTTTGGTCAAATTCCAGATCCTGGTAATACCTTCCAGACCCAGCTAAGTGTAACAAAGTCAATAATCACTACTGACCAGGTGAAGGTAAACTCTGCATATGAGCCAAGTGGCCCAGATCAGGCTGGAGCTTTTCCTGATTTCTTTAACATGAAGTGACTAGGAGTACTTCTACTGCCCCCTAGATGGGATGCTAGTCCATACAGTTGTAGCAAGGTTGAGAGGCACTGTGAGAGTAAAGTGTCTTGACCAAGAACACAACACAATGTCCTGGCCAGGGATTGAACCTAGGCTGCTTGATCTGGGGACAAGTGCACTAGGGAGGAGGCCATTGCACCTCCCACCACTGACAACATGAAGGATTGTAAAAACATATAATTGCATTGAAGTCATCCAGTATACCTGGAATAATGCTCCCATGTTATAAATTATTGAATATTTGAATGAAAGTGATCATTGCAGAGCCTCGTGTGTTTTAAACACCAGAGGCATGACCCAAATACCTACTTTGTACATATAACAAAAATAGCTCCCTTTGTTCCAAAAACTCATTATTAATTATAATGTATGAATGAAAAAAGTTGAAAGTGCTATTAGAGGAATCCAGAGGAATGGCAGTGGTTCAAACCAAACACCCTCAGACAGTAGGAGGAGAATACCTTTGAATTACAGGTATATTAGGTACCAGCCTATGAAACATGCTATAACAAAGTCATTTGCTTTCAGTATTTTCCATCTGATCAAGAGTTGACTGACATACAGATACTTGACAAAGAAAGTCCTTAAGTGAGGCAGAAGAATATCTTCAGTTGGATGTGGATGGCTAGTTAGGGAGGTGTTCTTGAAACAACCTGTGGGAAATTCAAACATTTATGACCTCAAATTAGACAATGCAATGTCTGGAGTACTTAATGTCATGATTGTTCAAACACTTGAAACCTGAATCAAATGGGCAACACTGAGGGATAAAGATCTTTCATTCAACTAATCTTGTATTTTTGTTTCTATACCTACTCTTTTTAGTTAACTTCCAGATTTTTGATTTCTGTAAACTTGTATACGTACTCTCTCTAGTTAATTTCTTGATTTCTGTTAACTTCTATACTTACCTTTTTCTTTTTAGTTAAGACATGACCCACCTAGATTAGCTAGCTACCTGTGGGCATGTCCAATTTGTTAAAATAATTAGAAAATAAAAGAATGTACAGTGTACAGTGTATGTACAGTCTTAGATGACAAAAATCCACAGCACTCTTTGAAACAATAATATTATCATCCATACAAAATTAATGACTATTATAACTTTTCAATTAAACAGACCAAAGGATATTATCAGAGGCTTCAGCAATGAAACTTTTGTTGTCATTTCTACAGACATTAAGATCCAGTAGTTCAGATGATGGCAAAATGGTCTTTTTTGGCAACAAAGAATCAAACTACCATTAGACAACTTCTCCACAGGCCATCTGACAATCTTCCAGCCCGGTAAAATTATCCTATAATTATCGATCTTTAATATATTTGGATGAAGAATGCTCCTCTAAATATTGTTTATGCACAGTGAAATACTTGTGAAAGACAATGTACTGTGCAGTTTGATAATTTATAGCGTGTTTGTATAAATTAAATGGTTACAAATAGCCTTACATTTGCACAATAACAGCAAATATTATCGTACTACAGAGCCAGCAAGAAATATTTAATGGCAACTAAATTGTTATTTTTATGAAAAGTACCAGCCTCTTAAAAGAAAACCCACACACGCACTGGTCGATACTCACGAAAAATGTTTCAAGAAACCAATCTCTGACATATGTTGCGTTAAAAATATTTTAATGAGATCATTTAGACCTAAGCTTGATTTAACATAAGCTTAAACGTAACCAAATACGAAAGGCTCACAAGATTACAAACTAACTTGCACTCGTGAGTTACACTAAGATTTTAGCCTGTTTTTACCACTTGACGATTTCGAAGATCCTACTCTATTTTATGAGATGTACACAAACTGAGAAATTAATCGGCGAACTAAACCAATCCGTTGGCGAACCGACAAAAAGGAAAGTTGGCGACTGGAATTTCGCGACAAAATTCTAGCGGGAACAAAGGCGAAACAACACAAGTCCGATTCACTGCGAGTCAATGAAAAGCTTGCCGTCTCACAACAACAAAGAAAACTCTATCACTTCGACCGGTAATGTATCAGTAATCAACTTACGGATTTGGAAAAAGATCCCCTGTACTTTAAAGCGCAAGACAAGGCCTAAAGCGCATTATTTCAACGACAAACTTCTGAAACTTTCAAGAGACAGTGGTATTGACGCCATGAACGCCACTGACAACTAACAGGTCACGTGACAATCGACGGTTGATAATATAGTTCATTCGCAATGCATTATGGGAAGGGCTTCCAGCCCCCCCTGTAGGGAACTTAAGCACCGACGTTTAAGAGGCGACGGCGACGTCCATAGCCGAGGGAAGCCTGGTGTAGAGGCCGCCGTCGATACAATCGAGTCAAGAAGGTTAAGCAAAAGAGGTTTTCACGACGGCAACGTCTTCGAAACTTTCATCAAAACCGTCTAAGAAATCGCTGCTACTACAATTCTTTGGAAAAGAAAAAAATAGAGACACGGAATTCTTAGTCTGGGGCAGAGGAGATCAATTAATCCCAGAAATTCAGCACATTATTTTTTAAGACGAAATCCGATAGAAGATGGAGCAATTTCAGGTTTTGGTGGACAAAAATCTGTACCAGAGTAATTTTAAATATTTTACAGTCATTTTTACATTCTTTTAAAGCTAACTACATAAATAATTGCCCGAAATAACTCCGAAAAATAATTTCCCACGGGAACGAGAGAAAATAGATTTCAAAGTTCAGTGATTTTGTGGAAACACAGGCAAAATTCCATCATCAATTCCATTTCACCAAAACTTTTAAGCGTTTCATACGAAGTTCAACATTCGTTTTCGACGTTTGGTGTTGCTAGAAATGAATTGTTTTGAGAAGATAATTAAAAGAGCCCTACAGAAGTTTGCAATACAATGTAAATAATCTTGGTACAAGATTTTTGTCCACTTGTTACTCCAACGTCTGGCGGATTCCGTCTTAAAACGTCTACAACGCAGAATGTTCAGCAGAGGTCTGGGATGGACGAGCTAATGTTCATCCTCTCCTGGATTGAAGACTGCAGGTACCACGGTCTAAACTACCTTTCGTGGACGAAACAACTCACTGGTAATCATTACAATGTCAAAAAGTAAATAACCATCGATACTCAAAATTTTATTTGAACAATCATAACTGAGACCACGATCACCGATTTTCGGGTTATCATGAAGCGTAAGAGCTGTTGATAAGCTGGAAGTACAATTCATGCAAGCAAACACTATAAATTAGATAATAAACAACACGCTTTCAGCACTTACTGTTGTTTCTTTCAAGCAATCTCCATGGTATGGTCAAAAAGTCTCGAAAAATAAGAAATATTCAACTAACCGCTAACACAACGTCCAAAATGATAGAATAGTACCTTAAGCATCGGATACGGGCAAAAATATCAGTGCAGAATGACATAAAAACACGAAAATAGCAACGCAAACCTCACGTTTTACAGGCAACGTCAAAATAGGCAAAGCAAAGTCGGCGCCGAGTGGCGACGGCTGACCATGTCGGCGGGAAACGTGAAACGGAAGTCAAATTTACATCCGGTTGCCGTCGCCGTCTGAAAAACGTCTGTTGCTTAAGTTCCCTATGGCTCCTGGCCTGTGACCTTGAAGCAGGTTACTGAGATAGAAGTTCTTTCGCAGGATAAAAACAGTTCATTTCGTAATGTTTGTTTCTTATTCTTTCTTTTTTGTTTATGACCAGAGTCAAAAGAATCCGATGTCCTGGCTGCATTTCACGCTGAACAAAAAATTTATCTTGAGAAGAAGAAAGCGAGTCAAAAGAGAAAAGGAGAAGGCAGAGATGAACAGGTATAGTCAATGGTTCTTGTCAAGTACAGTAAAAACCCACGTGTAAGAACCTAGAAAACTAAGAACCTCCTGGCAGAAATTTGCTACTTTAATACCCCAAAATATAAGAACCTGTTTAGCCAAAAAAATTCCAACAGGTTCTTATATGTGGGGTTAAACTATTTTATTTATAATATTTTACCAAAAAGGTTGTCTTTAGAGATCAAAAAATTGCACTGTGAAACTAAAAATGCACAATGTATGTTAAATGTGAACTGTTGTTATAAAGCAATTCTGCTACAATTAAAAGAATGTATCATTTGTATGTTCAAATCAGTTTGATTTTTTGAAACTGGTTTATTTTTTGAAACTGGTTTTATTTTTTTGAAACTGGTTTGTTCTTGATTATAAGCATTTATTCTATAAAATAACAGTTTATAATGAAGAACAAACCATATATTATACTATTTTCTACTCCGTAAAAATTAAGAACCTAATTAAGAACCTACTTAGCCTAAAAT
>JAHPZR010001192.1:5000-13378 GCA_019787425.1 Platygyra sinensis | reverse complement strand
CATTTAGAAATAATCCAAAGAAAATATGCATGCTGATTGGTTTAAAATTGTGTTTGAATGTAGCAACACAGAACTACATGTAGCATGAGCTGTTGGCATAATGATGGTGCAAGTAAAGCAAATCTACATTTTGATGATCAAAGTACACAAATTGTGTTTCTTCTTTTTGTCAGGGAATTTTCTAAGAGAAATAGAAAACAAGTTTCCTGTGTTTCTATCAAGTCTTGTGAAAGTTTGGAAGAACTTAAAAAAGCTGTGGAACCATCCACCTACTGGTAACAGTTTTTGTTCCCACAGCATTTCTTGTTCTCCCAAACTTCTACTCTTGTTCCTCCTAAACAATTAGATTGTGAGCTCGAAATTTCTATCAAGTGATAATTGCATCACAGCACAGCCTGAATCAATTCAAATATCACTTATAGATATCGAGAGTGAATAATCTAATTATTTTCATACATATCTGCTAGTTTTAATCTAAATCCTCTTCAAAGACCCTTTGAAAACACAAGGAAGTGGCCCACAGTGCATGCTGCTGCGCTTAATCTATCACAGAATAGATAGCGAGCAGCATAGCAAAATCAGAGAATGCCATTTGTGATAGAACGCTGGTAGATTTACACTAAAACTTGATAGAAACATGGTACATGTTTTCTACTCCTAAAGTAACAATATATTTTTACATGACTTACTATACATAGTTCAGCTAAATGGCCAATAACTAAAAAAAAAACAATCTAGTCAAATTGCTCCATTGCTTGTCCAATATTTGTCATTGTACTTGGTCAACAATAAAAGATAAATTAAATTTATAATTTAATCAATATATGCTGTAACATCAGACCCATATTTATTATTTGACACCATAATAATTATGGTGTCAAATAAATAAATAAATATAATAATTATTATTATATTTATTTATTATTGTTGCACAGAAAACATACCCCCAGCTGGTGTTCTGACAATGAGAGGTCCTTGCACCTCACTTGGAGCACTTTTCTTTCGTCCTTCAACAAATCTGACCATTAAATACACATAATATTCCACGAATGCCTCCAAACTTCTGAGAAAGGCAAATTCTGTTTTGTTTCGTACCACCTTTGTCTACACATGAAAGGGAATGAAAACAAGGTACATGTAATTTCCTTCACAACATAACTAAAACAGCGCATCACACTCTACTAGACGTGGGTTCAAATCCTGCTCAGGACAATTCTTTCTTCTTTTTCTTTCAAAATAATTATTTAATTTACAGGATGGGTTTCACTTCTTCATTCACTGTTGTCTAGTATATAAATAAGCCTGCATCATTAATTATTTGATCCCTCTGTCACAGTGTTTGCCTATGAATTGTCATGGCGATCCTTAGGTTTAAAGCTATGAAGGGGTTACAGGCTTTCCCATCTCACTCTTGAAAGAATCCTGGGGTACTCAAGTATGGCCTACTCACTATCTTAAATAAAGGGAAACTCCACTCTGACAAAAAGTTCACTTCAAATCACACAAAATAATTTTAAGAATCAAATTTGTTTGAAGTTTTAACTAACAAAGCGCGTTTATTTTAAATACATGAATTATAGAATCGTTTATTTTTGTCTTCAAAGTTGCTGGGTGCTGCCATCTTGAATAATTGTGACGTGACATGGTTGCCCTTTTGTTATTAGACAAAAGCTCTTTGCGTCAGAACAATAGAGCAACCAAGACACGTCACAATTATTCAAGATGGCCATGCCCAGGAAATTCGAAAACAAAAATACGTGATTCTGAAATTCATTTTTCTCCACTATAGACTCTCCTCTGGAAAAAAATTAAAACTACGTTAACGTTATTGCAAATACTATATCCTGCGGTTTAAAGTGATTCTTTGGTAGGAGTGGAGGTTCCCTTTAAATAACTACATTGTATATTGCCAGCGTGGTTGGCCTGATAGTGTAGTGGTCATCACATCCTACCAGTATTAAGTGGGACATGAATTCAAATCCCACTCAGGGCAATTCTTTCTTCTTTTTTATTCAAAATAATTACCGGTAATATTTGATTTACAGGATGGGTTTAACTTCTTCATTCATTGCTAAATGTAAGGAGAACTCGGAAAAATTCCAAGTCCCAGGTGGGATTTGAACTCACAGCCCTCTGGATGCTCTAACCACAGAGCTACAGGATGGGCTTCACTTCTTCATTCATTGTTCTTATGTATTAATATATAGATCTATATGTCTTAGGAAATCTGTCTTTTGATTTATCCGTAGTACAGTGCTCAATAAATGTTAAAGTAGAGCGTAATATAGTTATATTGAAAAAAGAAAAAAACTACACTTTTATCCCTACAAGCCTGTTTCATGATCGCTCACTCTTCAGGGGATTTTAATGACAAGAATATTCTTCACCATCCTGTAATATATACTATGAAAATTACATAACTATAGAGAATTTAAATGTACAAATGTTTAGTTGTTACATAACAACACTTTGTTTCTGTGGCGGCAAGAAGATACAAGTTCGTTACATTTGTTAAGTGATAAAAGATCGGGTCGACAGATGATTAAAAATTTCTCTCTGAGACAGAGATTACATCTTTTACTTGAGCTGTTGAAGGATGAGCGAGATGAAATGATACACCATGAAATAGAGTGGTCAACGTTGCTACAGTATCTCTAAGAGATACAGCAACATCGACCACAAAAAAAACAAACGTCACGCCAAAAACACAGGAACTCTACCGAACTCAGCAAACATATTTGGACTCTTAAAGATAGCAACATTGACCACTCTATTTCATGGCGTACCGACAAACCTCATTTTCCATATCATGTTTTGCATGATACAGAATGGTATATTCTGTGGCTGTGTATTTCCATGAACGCCTTGCTGTCCAGCTAACCCGTAACTCCTTCTGGTTACCATTTGCAACAACCGTGAAATTCGAAGGAGGCCAAGGGGTAGCTGAAAGTTAAAAAATCCAAACAAATTAAAAGTTGGTTTAACGCCAGCAAGTCAATTAAAATCTATATTTACAGACCTCAATGAGCTCTACATGTTCACTTGACCCTGTGATATGTTCATGTGATTAAGCAATAAAGCATCCATTCATTTCTGTGTTTACTTAGCCTCAACTAAACAGGAGGAGTCAGGTTTGGAGAATTCAAGACAGTTACTATGCAATCCCGAGATGCAATCAAGGGTTTGCCTCACTTTCGAGAATTGTCCCAGACCCCTAGTGTTTAGATGAGTCCATGTGAACATGGAAAAAGTGCTTTAATTGCTTTTATAAAGTAATCTTAAAAATATGAGCGAATCTAAAACGTCACAACCATGATTTCATAGTCACATTTACCGGTAAACACACCTATTGACCAATGAGAGTGCATATGTTGCAGTCAATTTTTGGTTTCAGTTAATTTTATAATTTAACCAGTTAGTTTTTTCTAACTAGGTGATTTTATTTTGAACTGGTTCATATTTTTCAAACTGGGTTGAAATTTTCAAACCAGGTTAATTTGTGTCAAAGGGGAAGGGTGAGTCTGGGACCAATAACTTATTAGACCAACAAATATGAGGTCAGAGGTTTGGAGTTCAAATCCAGGTGAGTGCTAAATTATAAAAACAGTGTGGGGGGCTAGGTCTAGGGATAGGGTTAGGGGGTCAATAGGGTTAGGGATAGGGTTAGGGGGGGTCAATAGGGTTAGGAATTCGAATAGGCTTGGGTCCAGTGGTGAGTGTATTACTCTTTTTGAGAAACACCCCCCCCCCCCCCAAAAAAAAAGGAAAAAAGTGAAAAAGAAACACCTAGTTAGAAGAAAAGTAACTAGTTAGAAATAAAATCACCTAGTTAGAAAAAGACTAACTAGTACAGTTATAAAATTAACTGAGATCAAAAATTAACTGCAACACATACATTGTAGAAGAAGCTACAAGTTTACTTATTATTTTTATAGTGATCAGTGAATACCAAGGCACACCAAAGACATGCACACACCAAAAAAAATTACCTGAGAATTGAGAAACAAAGGGTAGATAACGCCAACTTGTTGCACTTCCAACAGCATTTTCAGCAACTACATATAGTGCATAGTTACAGGCTTTCCCACATGGGGAAATGAAATCTCCTTGCTTTTTTAACACACAGAGGAAATCTTTATCTGTCCTTAGAACATTTGCTGATCTGCAATCTGGGTCACTGAAGTTCCATTTGCAGATGTTTTCATTTACAGAGGAGTCATTCACACACAATTTCATTGAATAATTGACTGGCAAACCTCCAGTAAAACATGATGCTGACCAGAACACACGAATCTCTCTCTCACCAATGGTACCAACCACGCTATATCTCAAATTACGTGGAGGACTAGGGATGTCTGGGGAGCAAGAAAAAAAATCACTTGAAACAATTATAACTATTGCATGACTGTAAAAAGAAAAATATAGTGGGTGAGATAAATACAACTTTGGTTGCATTATTGGTTAGAGGAATGGAAGTTGGAATGAATTCTTTTCCTGGATTTGACTGTTTCCTTTGTTTATCTGTAAGAATTGACATGTTACAATGCACACTTTGTTGAATTATTTAATGAAAGTGAGAATAGGACATTTTGAACATCTAAATTTTATATACATGTAAATAATACACTGTACATGTACATGAATGTATATAATAAATTAATATATTATGTATTATAAATTATAAATAATAATATTATTATTATTATTATTATTATTATTATTGTAATTAGTTGTTATTATTGTTATTGTTGTTGTTATTATTATTATTATTATTATTATTATTATTATTATTATTATTATTATAAATTATCATATTCAAGTCAGGATCATAAAAAGTAGCCAGCTGCCATCTGCTGACTGATATGTCGCAAAGTGAGCCAGCAAATGGTAGTTTGAAAAGGATGAAGAAGTTGCATCCTTTAAAGCTGTGGGAAAATCTTTATTAATTAGAGCATTCATTGCCCTACATTTTAATTATTGTGCCAAGTCTTGGCATTTCTGTAGTAATTGCTTAACAGAAAAACTGAACGAGCAGGCACTCCGCTTTGTTTATCAGGACAAATTTTCTACTTATGAGACACAAGTTGTTACAGTGCCTTTCACAAAACTTTTGCAAACGGATTCCGAAGTTCGTTGGGAAGTTGCAAAGTTCGTCGCAAGCAAAGTTCGCATCATTCAGTGTAGTTGGTTTGGTAATATACATGTAACTACAAAGTGTGACCGAGGATTTGAACTCGGGACTACCGAGAAACAAATCCCGCTAGGGGTGGAGGCCTTGAACCCGGGACCTCTGGATTATAACACCAGTGCCCTAAACCACTTGGCCATGCTGTCTCCATCATATTGCATCTCAAAAGATGGCATCTTATTAGTTAAAATGAACATGACATTTTGTTACTAACAAATTAATGGTATCAGAGAGACTGGCATTGTTGAAGACAAGTTCAACTAAGTCCTGCAAGAGTCACAGAAACAGCAATTTCATCACCAGTAGGAATTTCTGCCAGGGAAAAAATTGCCCAAATTTTCCTGACCACAAAAATTATTTATTTTCACTGATGTTTAAACATAGATCAGAATAACGAAAGTCCTTCGATTTCTTTCCAATCAAATTCTAATGCTCTTTTACCTACATTTGTATCAATTACACAGAAGGACACTATTAAAAAATTATTAAACTGGTAATAGTTCTGGTGGGATGATAGGGTTTGGGAGGAAGGGGCTAGTGATAATGACTGTGCATCTAGTAGTTATAATTTACATACTAAATGGAAAGTTCAAAATCTGGTTTTCTCTGCACCCTGATTTATATGTAGGCTGCACAGGGTTCCATTCAAGCAAACTGGGGACATGTTCCTCAGATAAATTTAGACCCTCCCCTTGCTTAGAATAAAATTTTAAAGCTTCAAGAACAGGATGCCATTTGTATCTCTGTCTTTTTTTTTTTTTGTGGTCTTTTTGGCCTCCAGGGTCTCTGACAGACATGTCTTTAGGACTGAACTGCTATAAGAGATCAGTTTATAATCAAGCTGTTACAACATTAGGGCCCCCAGGCTGTGCTGTAGAAGTGCCCTGCCCACCTGTAGGTCACTGACTTTTGCCTTTGGGTGACTGGAAAAACTTACTTTTTCCATAATGCTAAATAGTGCAGGGCACTCCAGATTTCATGGTTAAGAACCTTTGGACTCCTCTTGGACCATAGCCTTGGATTAGTGCAAAGTTAATTTATGCATACTAAGTATTAAACAAAATTGTTACTGACATGTATTTCAATTACCTGCCACTGTAAGAGATATGTTAACTCCTCGTGATGTATTAGTGAGTTTTGCACCGCACCAGTACAATCCATTGTTAATTCTGCTTGTGTTAAACAGTCTCAGCTGCACTGTTGAACTGTCAACTTCTTCTACTTCATCATCTAACCATTTTCCATTGTGTTGCCACGTTAAATTTAAAGCCTGCGCATTACCCAGTGTAATGGTACAGTTAACAACAAATAAAGAACCCTTCAAAGCATAGTAAATATTGTCTCGTCTTTCCGGCTCAAGCCTAAAATCCAAGACTGCAATCAAAAGTCAAAAGAATATTAATTTTTTTGTATTAAAAAGTATTAATTTCTCAGTATTATATATGCTATATACCGTATTTCCTCAAATAATAGCCATATTCCCTCGATCAATCGCCTCCCTTGAATAATCACCCCCCTTTGACCGAAATATTTGAAATAATCACCCCCCTTGAACAATCACCCCCCTCCCCTCCCCCTCACCATTTTCTCTTTCTCTTATTCCCTCCCTCTCAAGTTAAAATTTGATATCTTGGGTAACAAACAAGCTTTCATTTAATTGTTCACAACTGAATGGTTACAAAAGCACCGGTTTTTTACATTTTTTTTCTATGGTAATGTTCATGTATTTTACTTTTTCCTTTATTACTTGGTATAATAAAACAAAATAATATATAGGGCACAGCCTCCTGTGAGAAATATTTGAAATAATCAACTCCCTCGAATAATCGCCCCCTTTTGGTGCAAAAATAGAAATAATCACCCCCGGCTATTATTCAAGAAAATAAGGTATTTAGCTAATTTTAGTGTTTGGAGGCAGGGAAACATGCAGTTAAGGAATTGGTGTCCTTTTGGGACTGGAATATTGATGACTTGACCTGTATCCAGATGTATGTCGCAATCTAACATGACTGAAAAAATTATCTGTGTCACCATTTTTCTGTAAAATTAAAGACCAGTGGTTGTCTGAGGAAAACAACACCTGAAAACCCAGGAGAAATTGAAGTCCTCAAGCCCTTACGTCCAACTGAGTAACAAAACAAAGGTATATGAAAGACTTAAATCTGGTGTTTTTGTTTGTCGTATTAAAAACTTTGCTCCCGGACAAACTGAGGCACACAGTCATGGGTAAGAATTTCCTGCTTTCTCTACCCAGGTGCTTTTCCCTTTCCCATACCTTAATCTCCCAATTCCCACCCTTTTCCATCCTGCTCACAACAACATCCCCGTGAATTAAGAAACTCAAAACACATCCTAGTCATTCAGCTGGGTAATTCTTAGGCGTTTCTTTTGTTTTTATATGGACTTTGATGACACAGATTTGTGATACCAAGTCACATTATACTAAGACAGCTTCCAGAACACACTTGTGCACTCGTGCCACTTGACATAATTTGTAACCACTGTGAATGGGTATAAAATTTCACCCAAAAGAAAAGCCTTGATTTTTGCTCATTTGCACAGATGAAGTCTCAGAAGATGCTAAACACAAATGCCAAATAACATTTTGAGCTCTTGCGTGTGTGTTTTTTTTCAAGTATTACAATACTTTTTGCACTTTCTCCAATTTCCCGCCCTCTTAGATCTCCATGTCTCGCCATCTATCTACCGGACTCCCATTCCCCTGCTCACTCCCCCTTCCCCCACCACACACAATAAAATTAAGACAAAAGAAAAAGGGGAAGAAGAATCCTGAGAAGGGAGGGGGGAAGGGGTGATGCAGATGTATAGATAAAAGATATGGGATCTAATTTTTTTAAGTCTTAAATAAGCTTAATAACTTGAGCTGTCATACAGATTATGCACATGCACTGAGGAGAACTAAGTAAAATCAGTTAAATAAATCCTTAATTCAAAACTTACCATTTGATAACGACCCATCAACAGTCGCCAACGACGACAAAAACGGGAGGAAGAGAAGCCACACTGTTCTCATGCTGTGTGGCTTAATTAAACTGAAAAATCTCTGCGTTGTACGAAAAATAGATGATTCATGAAGATTCTCTTCGGTTCGATTGATCCAAATCTTCACTGTCTGTTCACATTCGGTCTTTCTTATTCCTCTTTCTTTTCTTACTTAATGACACAAAAA
>JAHPZR010001192.1:0-2500 GCA_019787425.1 Platygyra sinensis | reverse complement strand
ATTTGAAACTCGCCCCAGTTCCCTGTTAAATTTCGGAACGGCCTATTGGGATGGTTTGGGGGTTGACGCCGCTAATTCGCTATGGCAATATGGCAATAAGGTGTAAACTTTAATGTTTGTTTAATTAATTAATTTCAATTAATTAATAGGCTAGTTTCGAATTGTGCAGAAACAAAAGAACAGAGTCGATGTTCAGGGGAATAATTTGCATTTTCCTTTGTTATGAACAATACAAAATGCTAATTATTCCCCTGAACCTCGACTCTGTTCTTTTGTTTCTGCACAATTCGAAACTAGCCTAGTAGCCTTGTTTGAGTGGGTGGGGTAGCTACCTTTGATTGCTACGTAAAACTTACCATACTTACAGTACTTTTATCGTAACATCAGAAAACTATATATTGTTCCAATATACTCGTTATCCTTGTGGTACTATTCCGCTCTTAAGTACAAAAGCAATTTGCTCGAAGCGCATGCGCAGATTGATTAGCATTAGTGTTAACTATATGTGAGGTAAACGATACATTTCATACACAATTACATTTGAACGTTAAGTGCTTTTCCCTGAGGTAGAACACAACATGTAAGACGCATGCGCTCTAGCACTGTCAGCATGATACAATCCGTTCTCGAGTTCGGCATTCATGCGTGCGATACCACACTCCTCTTAACGGGCGATAGCAGTTATATTTCAGGTAATGTCAGTTTTCCTTTTAAGTGCAAAGAACGCTTTTGTGACAGCGCATCGTTTGGAATCATCCCTAGCTCGGTTAAAAAATGCCGTGTGCTAATTTCAAACTATTTCGTGTTTGCTAAGCTTTAAAGAGGGAAACGAATGGATCTCCTCGGCCGCCTGTTTATTTTCTCCCCCCATGAAAGAGAACAAGAAGTTCACAAATGTATTCATCCTAAACATTTCCGAGTTAGCGACATTAAAAGTACCCGGTAGTAATGTCATGATAAAAGAAACTTCTCAAATATTGCTGCAGACACTGCGGCACTTACGGAAACCGGAAATAAATTTAGTCAGTCTTTGAGGGGACTCATTCACCTATGTAAGATATAAATAATATCGATAAAGTTAAAACGCTTCTCAGTTGTCTCAATCGATATCATTGTGGATTTTGAACCGGTTTATTGTTAACACGGTACCAACGGTGGCAACCTAATAAGAAAGTGCTATTCACGCCGAGACACGACGTGACTATTTGATAATTAACTTAGTAACTGTTTATGGATGATATAAAAATTTGCCTCTTGAGTGAAACAAAATCATTCCTCTTCCATTTTTTTCATAAGTTAGTAACATTAGTTCATTTTTCTCCAGCAGGAAAAAAGCAGGCATATTTTTCTTTGTATGTTTTTGGGAAAACAAGGGTATCATGTTACAAACTTTGCCAGGAAAACAAAGTATCAAGTTACAAATGTTGGCGTTGAAAAAATAAAATTATCACGTTTGCTAGTTCAACGTATCAATGAATTAAAAATAAACGAAATTCAACGTAAAACACCACAGTAAAATTTAAAACCTTCTTGACAAACAGTAATTGCAAGTTATTTTTGGGCCTTGAACTATCAAGTTACATATAGGCAGCTGATGACTCAAAATGTACTTACAGTCCAGTATAACACTCTGCACTATCTGAGATTGTCTCACAAGTTTAAGGTAAGGGTGTCCCCGGACCCCAACTAATGAGGTCAGGCTTTCGCCGTCGATCTATCGATGGACGGATAAGCAGTCCGAAATCTCACTCTATGACAAAAAGAATCCACCTTAGAGTTTTCTGGTTGTTGCAGTCAGATCAAGACCATAATTATCAACATCTTACTGCTTCTGCATATGTCGGCTTGTGCTTATGCTTATGCGCTAGTGAAAACCAGCCTTATCAGTATCTGTGCAACTGCGCACCTACCCCTCCCTTAACCCAACATGTTATAATAAGTTAATAAGTTAGTGTTACTGTTGCGTTAGGGAGGGGTAGGTGCGCAGTTGCCCAGATACTGATATTGATCTAAAGAAGCTTACGGGGAGACAAAACTGAGGCATTCTAGGCTCTTTAAAGGGAAAAGGGGTAAGTTTCTAAAGAAACTGCGAGAAACTGTGGTGCTGCATAGGTGGGAGTATTACAAGATAATTTAGTTTTATCAACTGAGTTGATGTGAATTGGCCACCGTAAAGAGATTCGAAGGCTGACGTTTCGAGCGTTGGCCCTTCGATTCGCTCCGACGAAGGGCTAAAGCTCGAAACGTCAGTTTTCGAATCTCTTTACGGTGGCCAATTCACATTATCAACTCAGTTGATAAAACCAAATTATCTTTAAAGGGAACCTCCACTCTTACCAATTATTTGAAGTAATCACTAAATCTCAAATTTTACTGGACAAGGTGAAAATAACATTCAATAGTAACAAAAACTGAGGTAAGGTTATCGCCTATTTTCGCTTTTAAATTACCGCGCGCCGTCATTTGGACTTTGTGACGTCATGTGGTTGCCGTTATTGTT
>JAHPZR010001191.1:0-27500 GCA_019787425.1 Platygyra sinensis | reverse complement strand
GCGCATTGCGTAAAATTAACATTTGCCTGTAACTTGAGTGAAATTAACGTCTTTGCGGTCGCACGTTAACGTGGAATCAATTAACATTCTAACGGTTTTTACCTCAAATCAGCATTTTTTCAAGGTTGCACGCTGCAATGATCAATATTCTGCGGGATTTTAAGTGAAATTACCGTCTTTGCAGTCACGTGCTGGCGTGACAACAACTACAAGTTTTTGCATACGTAATATCTCGAAAACGAACAGCAAACCAGCGAAAAAAAAAATGCAGGGTAATGTTTTCTTATTCAATTGAAAGCGGCATGCAAAATTTCAGGCGCTTTTGCAGAAAAAAAGAAAACCACCTAAGATCGTCACTTAGCACCGTTTTGCACTCACCCCTTCAATTTATTCAGAAGCTCTGTAAAAATCTTTCAGTTTCATTTGGAGTTTTGGTGCTTTCAGCCTAGAGCAGCAGCCTGAAAACAGTCCCTGTAAGTTGACAAGGAACAGGCCCTTTCATAGAAAGTGTCAGTTTCCCACTATATTGTGATGTCTACTAATGAAGTTCCATGTTTTTAATAGCCTGGCCAAACCACACCTGGAGGCATTAGATGATACAATTGATGAGGAGGGAGGGTAGTTAGAGAAAGATGATGATGATGAGGAAGAAGGACAAAAGAATCAAGAAGAACAAGACAATTATGACCTCTACAGAAAGTTAATAGAGGATGAGCTTAGTGACAGTGATGCAGAATAATAAGTATTTATTTTGAAGATTTTTTAAAGTGCTGCTATGATGAAAAAAATCACTGCTCTTTTTCTTTCGGATTAGAATTTTTATCCAAAGGCTGTGTTCTTTGAGTGCAAGTATAAGGATTTCACAGTCCGCCATTATATTGTTCACGTCCAGAATTGACCAATTGGACTTCAGAGGGTTTGACCAGCGATTAGATGACGTCAAAGACTTGCTAGCTTGAAATTGCAGTGTGTAAATACAGCTTATTGTACATGCAAAGTACAAGTTTGCAAGTCTGAATGTTCGAGACTCCCATGCTGCATATTAATTTAGAGGCGTGGACACGCATTGCATTTTTAAACTAGCAAGTCTTTGACAACATCTTATTCTCGATCCAGCTCAAGATTTTAAAATTAGTAATGGTGAACCATTAATTAGGAAAATTTCAGTCAAAATAAACAGGTGTCTTTTTTAAATGAAGGCTTAAAACTTCAGAAAAAGTGGCAATGATTTTTTGGTCGCAGTAGCACTTTATAATTAAGTAGTTAGAAGATGAGCATATTTTTTGATTGTTCTAAATTTTCAACAGCTTATTCAAATTAGCCCAAGCTCAAAGGCTGAACAAATTACTGTGTTGTCTGTAAATAGTTTTGGTGGATCTAGATTTAAGGAACAAAAGAGTGTCAGTACATTTCATCTTTGTTGTGAGAATCCAGTCACAGTCCTGTACCTGTGACCACCTTCCTTAGTTTTGAGAAAGCCTGTACACTGTAGCTTTCCAAACAGAGTTTGCTATTGATTCAGTAAACAAAAGATAAATCAATTAAACAATGCCCCCAGTGCGTGAAACAATAGGAGCTATATAGGATACGAGAACATATCAAAATGCAGGTCTGGAAGAGGTACAGGACTACTCCTAGTTTTCTGGTTAAATAAGCTAATGAAAATGCATGAACTAGGTACAGTGAAAATATTAAGCACCATCTAACCTGTCAGTCAATCAACAGCTCTGCCTCTAACCTTTCTTGTCATTGTGATATGGTATGGGATAACTTATTTAAAGGTCTGGCAACCAGATTACAAAAATTGCTGGTAGGGTTGTTTTAAGGGCTGCCTATGATGTATAGCTCAAATGACGTCTTAGAGGAACTCGGATGGTCTAACTTGAGAACCCGAAGAGCAAAGCATGAAGCCACCCAAATACTTAAAATGTCTACTGGTGAAGCCTCATTCTAGTTAACAGATAAATTTTCCAAAGTCGAGGCAAGAAATCCGTACAATGTTAGGAACAGTGGATTAAATAATAGTCTACTGTTACCGAACACTGACTTCATGAAAAGGAGTTTTTCTTACCCTGGTCCTAAATTATGGAATTTTCCTTGCCTACAGGTGTACATGTAACTCTACAAAGTCAGCTAACTCTCTTTAAAAAAGGACTGGAAGATCGTGACTTTGATGTTTTACTGTCTTATTAATAGCTTTGTCCCACTTGAAATAGTGGTATTGGCAATTAACTTGTGCATAAAATAGTGTATAAATTCCAGTTTAGCCATACATTACTGTAAATAAAAGAAAGATTTGTTGTCTTTTTTGTCATAACTGAATTATGTTATTGAACTGGTATGAAGTCCGTGTTCGTTAAACATTGGACGAGTTCTTCACTTTGCAGTATTATGGCGAGATCCATAGATTTGTTAAAGGGCCAAAAAGTTTGTTTAAATTTGGTGAAATAAGATGAAATGTGGGGCACTGCACTCATGAAGAGAAATTAAATTTACAAGGTGATACTAAAAGTGGTTGCTATGGCAATCAGCCACAGCCTTTTGTGGTGGTGTCATAATCTTGACTCCAACACGTCCTGCTCTTTTATAAAACAAGATTTGACTGTCAGCTAAGCATATGATGCAAGTTTCTGTTTTGTTCTGTGCAGTAAACCCTAAGCCTGGCAATTAACTCTTGTTTTCAGTGCTTTTTCCAGGCTGTTTTAGAAAACAACCTCATTTTCTACTACACCCATTGGACAAATCATCCCCTGTCACGTGACAGAAGTTAAAATGTTACTATTTTTGGTTTATTGCATCACGACCCTATTGGTCTTTGTGAAGTATATGTGAAATAATCATATTTGTACTGCGGTTGTAGATGAAAGTGAAGAATGATCATCGCAGTAAATATTCCAATTTAACCAACTGGAAAGAATGCGCCTGAAAAAATCAGGGCTTCCCTGATTTTTTCAGGCTCCTCCTTTCCAACTGCTTAAATTGGAAAATTTACTGTCAGTCTTCACTTTCACCTATCGGTCTTTGGTTAGCCCAAGTTTCAGGAATTCTTTTAAATACCTTGTAAAGTAGAAATGTTGGCGTGAAGTCAGTCAGTACAAAAATAGACATTCTTACAAGAGGATTTAAGCATTTAACAAGTCAAAAATAGCGGAGAGGATTCAGATTGGATTTCGGGAGACGGGGTGCGATGGTTGTTCTATTTTGTAAAAAGTTACCTCAATTTTGGCGAATATTCCTTTTCATAAGGGAAATAAATGAGCCTGTGATGGCAATTCCGAAGCAAAACCTTTCACAACTAATTATACCATTCGAGTTGTGCATGTCATCAAAGCTTTTCTACAAAGTTTCGTTGATATATATTAAGACTATTTTTGGTCACGTTCTTATGGTAATAGCCGTGCTACGTAAAAAAATTTATACCACTGTGTACTATCCTTAAATTTCACACTCGTGTGGAGGAAATTAGCAAGATCATTTCAAAATGTTTTTGACAAGTGTTCAAGGGTCTTAAAGTGATTCCCTAGTAAAAGAAGCCATAGATTTCCGATGAAACTTGGTATGCTGTCGTTACAGGACAAGGAGATGTTAAAAAACGTGATAAAAAGAGGTGGTCACCGTGCTTGTTTTTATGCCAAAATATTGACAAATATGGTTATTTTCGTGACTTTTGGTTATTTCAGTGCGCAACAAATAAGCTCGATTTATTTTTCAATGCGGCGCTTTATATCACACTGTCTGACTTTCATTGATTGTTTATTCATCTACGTCCCGGAAAATGTCTTCAACTACCCTGCATTTTTTGGACATGCGCTTTTCGGTCCGTTATGTCTCCCCCTGTAAAATTTATTTCATTTGCCAAAAAGGTAGCCATAGATTTCTGCTAAGTTTTTGTCAGTTATTGAAGATACCGTTCTTCAGTTGAAATTATGAAATAAAAAATATGGGTCACCGTGCTCGTTTCAGAGAAAACAAACTTTTATTTCTCTGTCCAGCTCAGCCTGAGGAAAATCTCTCATGTATGTACACGCGCTCGACCACGCCCTCATTTGCGCGCGCTAATGACGTAAAAATCGTGCTCAGTAGAAATGCGCAATGCAATAGTGAGGAACTACCTTAAATCTTGTATTTTCAACAAACTGAATTTTTCATGAACATCATCATATTTTAGGGTATGTTGCCCCCTCTGAAAAAACAGAATACCCATATCAGTGTCCGACGGAAGTTTCATTCCATGTTCAATGCTATATTCATGAGGGGTGGGTCTACAAACAAGGACTAACAATAGAGCTATAAATTAATGGACATAATAAATCCCTCTTAGATTTTCCAGCCGAAACAATTGGTATGTTGCTGAGAAATCACTGAACTCCATATTTTCAACCTGCACTTCTGCTTTTATTTCATCGTTTCTTCTTCCGACAAAAAAAGGAGCTCCCATGTTTCTTGTACGGACTGATCCTGGGAATGCAAATCGCATTAGTCTAACAGTCAGTGCTCTATCTGATAACCATAACGAGTACTTTTAAGGGTATCAGGTCTTACATTAAAGATTCAGCCTGATTCAGCCTTGCGGCAAGATTTCTTTCTAAAAAAGAATTTAAATAGTGGTCAACAAAACCTGCCTCCGCAAGTTTGCGAAAATTGGTTCCTTTCAGAGGTATCTTTAAAAATACTCGGGAAACTTCCCGTTACGATTTTCGCACAGTCCCGTACATTAACTATGTATGCAACTATCACACTATACTCAAACAGCAATAGTGAAAGAAAAGAATCAGTCAAAAAAAATGCAGGCATAATTAACGTAGGGGGTTTTGCGAAAATCTAAGAGAGTCCCTGTGCCAGTTTCAAGTTGTAATCGCTATATGATAATGATGACGACCACATTGCGCTTTGTGGTATTTAAAGAAAAGGCCACAAAGCGCTTTATGGTGTTTTAAATAAGCTACAAAGCGCTTTGTGGTGTTTTAAATAAGCCACAAAGCGCTTTGTGGTGTTTTGAATAAGCCACAAAGCGTTTTGTGGTGTTTTAAATGGGAGAAACCAAGTTATTTCAGAAAATAGCTGTGAGATATATGCGAATAAACGGGCCATCCAGTTTTCAACACTAAATCCCGAAATAAAACACCACAAAGCGCTTTGTGGTGTTTTGAATAGGCCACAAAGCGCTTTGTGGTGTTTTGAATAGGCCACAAAGCGCTTTGTGGTGTTTTGAATGGGCCACAAAGCGCTCTGTGGTGTTTATAAAGCAAAGCCAACTAGTACTATTTAGCAATTATTGAATGAGGCTGAGTAGGATATGAAGAATTCTGCAGATCAAGGAGGGTGTTATCCACAGAGGCCGAAGGCCGAGGTAGATAACATCCTCCGAGATCTGCAGAATTCTTCATATCCTACGAAAGCCGAATTCGATAATTGCTTTATTATTCATTGAAAATATTTTCCCGTTCTTAAAGGAGTTTCGCCATTTCGCTCTTTGTTTTTCTACTCACCAAAAAAACACAATCTTGTCCCAGGTTTTCTCGGTCAACGGTTCAATAATCTGCAGCGGGCTGCACTTTTGACGTCATTGATTCAATATGACGAAGATTCTTTCCAAATTTGGTAAACAGCAGCTGTTTATGGTGAATTATGCCTGCGGTTTTAACCAATCAGAAACGGGGAAATATTTTGAATGAATAATAATGCATGATATGATTGGCTCAGTATTTCCCATTACGTCAGAGGACATCTCTGCCACAGAGGACATAACTGCAACGGTACAGGGCAGAGGAGGTTGGACACGGTCCGAAATGCAGCATGGGTAAATAATCCAATGGGCGTCAGTTTACGCGAGCTCTCGAGGCGTTCGGATCTCTGACCAGGCGACCGAAGAAACGCTTAAAGCGGAATTTCGCTCATATTTTCGATATAAATGCTGGACATCGAACGTTCTTCAGTCTCACAATTCTCTGCATTAACCTTTCCTTCACATCGTGATCGATGAAGACGACAAAATCAGGGCTTTTTCTGATCGAATCCCAGAGTAAAGATGAGCCCACGCGCGATCGACCGATCAATCGAGATCCTACAAACGCAGATAGATGTTTACAACTATTTCCTCTACATATCCTGCCACTTTGTAACGTATGGCAACACTTGAATACCTGTGCTTCCTGAGTAATGCAGGTTTACGCTTCTCATCGAATTGCCTTGAATAAGTCGCGACTGAAAATTTGAGGTCACCTAAGCTTGAATGCAAATTGCTTATATTTACTTCAGGCTGTCTGTTGTTTACATTTCATTATACGTTTATGGCTCAAATGTTCTACTTTATTATTTTACAGTGAACTCAAGAAACACTGTTTATGTACTGTGCCAACATGTCATATGTATCATTGCCTGAGATATAGTTATTATTAACAGAAGTTAGTAACATTAAGGACTGTGCAAGGAGTTTACTAGTAAAGATCTGTTTGCAAGTAAAGATAATTTTTTTTTAGTGATGTCATAGTTACTAGTGTGTAGGCTTTTGCAATACTGTACCTAAATCTGGTCATGGAAACCTTACCATGTACATGCATGTCATGATGATGTGAGGTAGTGCACAATTTTAGGTATACCCTTTGCCTTGGATTTTTTACATTGTTGTAAACTGACATATTCCCCACAACTCCAAAAAAATTGCAAAGTCAATCAAGCAAGTTACAAAAAGTCAAGGTGACCAAATCAATGGGCACTTAACTTGGGGGAGGGTTACCGGGGTATGACAAGAATTGTATGTTTTGTTAAATGCAGTTAAGCTTGGGCAGCCTCTGGCAGTAAAAGAGCCCAGATTTCAAAATATTATGTCTTTAATGTTGAAACCAAGTTGAGACTAGGCTGCCATACTACACAAATGTTTTAAAGTGGTCACTTCTCTTCTAAATAAAAACCTTAATCTCTCCTTGGAGTGAACAGAACATGAAATAAAAAAAAAAATGGCTGATAAATTCTCTGCAATCAGTGACCAGCATTCTGATATTCAAGGCCAAATATATATATATATATATAGAGAGAAAAAAGACAACATGAGGTTCATCACTTTACCTGTATTTCAGGATTCTAAATTGATTTTTGTGTCTAGTTTTACCTAAGAAATTATAACCTTTTGAAAGGAACCTATTGTAATGCAATGTTTGACCATTACTGACTGTTGACTGGATCCCCATTGTCTTTGCTTCATGCTATAAAGTCAATGGAGAATAGTCACCATAATGATTAATAGTTTGAGATTTTAGCAGTGTTTGAAAATAAAAACTTGAGATGACTATTGTTAAGTGCTCATGTGGAGTCTTGATTACCTTGACAATTTGGGCTAGACTTTTAGGAAAACATCCATCACCATTCAGTAATTCTGGGCAACCAGACAAGTATTGATTTCAAACCTGGCCTTGTACCAATATGAGGTACAGTACATGTAGGTACTTAACACATGCGCAAAACAGATGGCAACAAAAAAATATCTCCACATTACAGAAATAAAACAATCCAGAGCAATCTTTAATTGAAGTATATTATCAACATATATCTTACAGCCTGAAACTGGCAGTCAAGAAATGAATCATACAATATTACAGTAAAAACCCTGATATGCTAATGATTGGGAGCAAATTTTTCCAAAACATGAAAGTAAATAAATTGATATTGGAAGCTGTTTCCCTTTCAAGGCGAGCTCATCAAGCATACTCAGAGCTACATTGTAGAAACAGCATATGAATAAGGGCTGTCTTCATTCCACAGCTCCTGATTACAACACTGGTTATGAATTAACATCCATGGTAATCATTTCTTAATCAATTGTGTATACTCTGATACCTGTTGAGAAGAATTTCAAAGAAACATTGACCTATGTGTACAAGAACTTTTAAATATTACAGAAACAATAAATGAATTGCTTGAACAACTGGATAATTTGTTGTTAATTTTCCCTCATCATAAAAAGGCAACGTTTCCATGAATTAACGTTAACCTGTAAAAATACAGCAATCTACCTTGCAACAGACATAAAAATAATAACATCAATGCAACCTAACAACTGCAAGGAAAATGAAGCGAGTTTAAGAATACAAACACCACGAAAACAACTAGGGTTCCCTTAGTGTTTGGCGGTTGTGCTGTTCTATTTACTGCCAAAAATCTCAAACTCTGGACGAATACATGTACACAGATGTATAGCAGGAAAACGGTGAGAGGTGCGACATCTTAAAAACAAACTATAACTATTCTTGATTGAAAACTCCATTGGTTCGGAACAAGAAATAATTCATTATGTGATATTACCTGGTAAAATGAAGAAAAGTAGTTAAATTTGCTTTTCTTAAGCCAGGAGATTACGCGGACTGCACGCACAGTTTCGCGGGTTCTTCGTGACATTTCATAGCGTGAGAGGCAAATAGTGGCAAAAATTCACCAACTTCAACATCGTATAATTCACTAGCCAGAGGGGCGCTTAGGGGCGCCTGATCATTTTCTATTAGGAAATTAACTTACTTTGGAATGGATATTAATTTTGAAGTCTGACAAGTTTGGGTTTGGAGAGAAATCGACAAAATGTAACATCAACTCAAATTTCACGAAGCGTAACAAAGGCCGACAGTGAAGCACCGAAGTCAAGTCGTAACTTGTCTTAGAAATCAAGTATAGAGTCAAGATGTTTCCAGCAACTAGCCCAGTGCCAACTCGAACTTGTCCTGTGGGTTTGAAGTCGCAAAGCTAAAAACAAGTAGGTAAAAATGATCAATATTGATACTCACCTCTTCCTAGAAGCCCGCCATGTTGATTTCATGCCCACGATAAAAGAGCGTTCGTGATTCGCTAATAAGACCAACCATGATGCCTTTCAGACCGTGTCCAACCTCCAGGGGTGGGGGGTTACTTTGCCTGGTGCATAAACGTTACCAACGCCCGAAGATGGCGTCGGAGTCAGCGGGAGTCAAGCGAGAACCGAGCGTAAAATCTGTCTTCGGTGGACAGAAAACTACAACGGAAGAGCAAATAGAGAAGCGAAAAGCTGAGCTGGGTGTTTGTCGCATAAGAAAAATCCTCAAAGATGGTGCAGGATATCAAACTGTCGGCTCTGGAGCTGTAGTCAAAAATCTGATGAATCAGTGGCCCTGGAAAGACAAGTGTTGTATTGTTACCAGCGACAAAGTCCTCCCAAGAAATGATTTCCATGTAAATGATTTTTGTGTAGACTTCAAGAAGCTGAACTCAACCATACCGAAAACTTATGAACTTGGCAATATCGCCATATCGGATGCCGTGCATCGATCTACTTCCGGTTTAGTAGTGATTCCTCTTCAGGATCCAAAGGCGTTCTTGGTAAAGAAATCCAGTATTTTCACATATCGACCATTTACTAAGGGTAATGAACTGTGTAATGAATTGCTGAGTCCAATCGTGGATGACACGGGCTCGAGCGATTTTGATGTGAAGCCGTTTCGGTTGAAGCAAATGCTACAAGTAGATCTGCAGTTTGTACTTCATGATGGACACTCCTCGTTCGAAACTCTGGCGGAATTTACCGGCTCATCAAATCGCAAGCCCCATGGTTCAGTTATTTTGTCTCGTGGCGAGACCCTGAACGCTGTTGGAATCTTACACTGCCGAGGTGATGGATCAAGAATTTCTCCACTCTGGTTGTCAGACGAAGCCTTGTCCTGCTTGAGTAAGAACTAACTTTTTTTAAGCTTTCCTAAGCAATTCCTATAGGATGTAAGCTTATTTATTATTCATTCAAAATATTTCCCCGTTTCTGATTGGTTAAAACCGCAGGCATAATTCACCATAAACAGCTGCTGTTTACCAAATTTGGAAAGAATCTTCGTCATATTGAATCAATGACGTCAAAAGTGCAGCCCGCTGAAAATTATTGAACCGATGACGTCAAAAGTGCAGCCCGCTGCAGATTATTGAACCGTTGACCGAGAAAACCTGGGACAAGATTGTGTTTTTTTGGTGAGTAGAAAAACAAAGAGCGAAATGGTGAAACTCCTTTAAGAACGGGAAAATATTTTCAATGAATAATAAAGCAATTATCGAATTCGGCTTTCGTAGGATATGAAGAATTCTGCAGATCTCGGAGGATGTTATCCACCTCGGCCTTCGACCTCTGTGGATAACACCCTCCTTGATCTGCAGAATTCTTCATATCCTACTCAGCCTCATTCAATAATTTCTAAATATATTTACGTGATCTAATCCTTCATACTTTCACACGAAAACTGTTTGCAATTTACAGCTCATGAACAACAAAACGTACAGTGTCAGTTGAGTACTAAGATACCATTATTTTGGTTGTTACTGGAAATTCGTATCCATATAATCTGACAAAAGGTGGTGGCATATAGGTGAAGAGGAGGTTCATGGACCTCTTTGTTTCTTAACGTATTATTAAAAGACACGTTGAAATTCTTACATTTCTTAAGTAGCATGTTAATACCAATTATTATGGTGGTCATTAGGTAGGGGTTGGGTTCAAAGACATGGGTGTTTGGATAGGCATCAAATGTGTCATTGCCTCTCTAAGACAAGCATGACCCTTATGTCGTGACAGCGGACGTACAAGCCGCAGAGGACATAAGATCAAACGGGCCGATGTCCTGCCTCAGAGCTGGTCATATCTAGTCAGAGGGCCATAAAACAAAAGATTCTGACAACAGGTGCCATCAACCGACACCTCTTTTTGGACAAAACTAGTATTTTACAGACTTGCTCCATTTTGCAGTCTGCTTCATGCAAGAGAAGCATGGCAAATCACTCTCCTCCGTTGAATGTTTTGAAGAGCTTTAGCAGCGATTAAAAGCTGCAAATCGATGAAATTGAAATATGCCTGCATAAAAGCAGCAAAAAAGAGAAGTAAGCGTAGCATGATGTAACTCTTGCGAATTGTAAACACATGAAGCAATTTCCCACCACGTCATTTGATTTGTCAGTGATGTCTACTGTGGGTCATACCTAGTTGGATTAATTTTTGTTTTGTGTTTTGGTCAGGTCCTGATATGGCCTCGATATATGATCAAATGTCTTTAAAACCCCTGCCTTAGTTGTGGGGGCGTGTTTAAAACACGAAAAGGGGAAAAAATGACTAAATGGCACATATACAAGTAATAGTCCATGCAGAATATGGGTGTCTGTAAGAGTTACCCTTACAATAATTGAGAGCTTACAACTGTCAAGTCAGTGATATTTAGACTAACCAGAGGGCTCTTTAGGCTGTAGGGCCATTTTGTGTTTTAAATACACCTATTGTGAGGTCATACATGTATGACACCATAAAACCTGACTTGTTCAATTTATGTTTCTTCTGTGCGTGATTATATTTTATTTGGAATCTATGCCAATTACTGGCGTATTCCAAAATAAATAGCATCAGATTTAAAATGTACATATGTTATCAAAAATATTTACTGAGGAAGAAGCCCTTCTTGGGAAGACAATTGCTATTTGTTGTGGCTGGGAGTGAAAATTATTTTGTTCACTAGCTGAACTTGAGGTATATCATGACCAGGCAAACTGCAAAAGTAATATCACACAGGGCTCAACACTTAAAATTAATGGTTTCTAACTAGGCAAAGACTAGGAGAAATCTAGTTTTGGCTAGGTTTTCGATTTCCACTAGCCAATTAATGGCTATAGAAAACAAAACAAAATTGGCCAAACTACAGTTTTTGTCTTCCGCAAGGACGACAATCACAAACACTGTCTTGGAAATGAGGTCAGCAAAACAAGACATGAGCTTCCTGATAAAATTATGCACAAAATTGTGCAGAACTGTAAGGGGATAACATTATCATTTAGTGTATATGTTGCAGTTAATTTTTGGTCTCAGTTAATTTTATTTAATTTTACTAGTTAGTTTTTTTTCTAACTAGGTGATTTTATTTCTAACTAGTTAGTTTTCTTCTGACTAGTATAGGTGATTTTTCATCTTTTTTTTTGGGGGGGGGAGTGTTTCTCAAAAAGAGTAACATGCTCATACGCCATTGACCCCCCCAAACCCCCATCCCCCCATCCTCCCATCCCCCCATCCCCCATCCCCCCATCCCCCCATCCCCCCATCCCCCCATCCCCCATCCCCCATCCCCCATCCCCCCATCCCCATCCCCCCATCCCCCATCCACAGGTCTGAGAAGAAGTCTCACATTGTCAAGTTTTTATAATGATGTCTCAGGGTCTTAGTATTTTTGTAAGAAGGTCCCAAAGAAAAAACAGAGTCCTAAAAGTCTCTTCTGGGAAATTGTTGGATTTTTATTTCTTTGTGATCTGTTAGCCTGAGAGATTTGATGTGGTGAAACATTATGTATTAATGCTTTAAAGATATGCTAGTAATTCTAATATTATAATATTGCACCTAGCCGACATCAGTGCTTGGCTAGTGAAGAAACATTTTTGGCTAGCGACATGTACATTGTCATTAGGCAATAGGCTAGTGAGTTGAAAAGTTTGTGTCAAGCCCTGATCACATGATCAGCAGGCTAAATTAATTAATGTTAATGCCTTATCAACCAAGGCTGGGTTGTTCAAAGCCTGATTGCGCTAACCCAGTTCAAACTATACAAGAACTGATGTAAGAGTGGAAAAATCATTTTTAGAGAAGGCTGAGACTGAAATGCATGTAAATACCTGGTTTTACTTATAACCCTTGGGTAGTGTTAACTGGCTTTGACTAACATGGCCGAGGGCTGAAAATTGAAAAAAAATGTACCATGGGCATTTGTCTAATTACAAATAATATTCTTGTTTAGTTTCAAGTGAACTGTATTCTGTATTCTTAGGGTTCAGTGGAAACAATTAGTAGTTCCATTAAATTTAAAGTGAATTTGGAATAACTGTACTAATTAACTTGTTATATTGGTTTCTACAAACAAAGGGCTTATGGTAAAATTATTTACATGTATTTAGCAATTATTGGATGAGGCTGAGTAGGATATGAAGAATTCTGCAGATCAAGGAGGGTGTTATCCACAGCGGCCGAGGTGAATAACACCCATCAGCCTCTGTGGATAGCACCCTCCAAGATCTGCAGAATTCTTCGTATCCTACAAAAGCTCAATTCAATAATTGCGTTATTATTCATTCAAAATATTTCCCTGTTCTTAATGGAGTTTGCCATTTCGCTCTTTGTTTTTCTGCTCACCTAAAATAACACAATCTCGTCCCAGGTTTTTTCGGTCAACGGTTCAATAATCTGTAGCGGGCTACACTTTTGACGTCATTGATTCAATATGACGAAGATTCTTACCAAATTTGGTGAACAACAGCTGGTTATGGTGAATTATGTGTGTGGTTTTTACCAATTATCATTCTTTTAATACGTGGATCTTGTTGTTGTTGTTATTAACTTAATACATGTCATATAGGGCCTTCTAGCATCAGTGTGGAAATGTCAAGAGAACAATCTGCTGTTGAACAGCAGTCTGACTCAGTCAATCTAGAGCCAAGAAGAGAAATTCCCGCCGAACAACCAACTCAAGTTGGTGGAAGGGAAAGACATGAAGTCTTGCCAGCAAATAGGGAAGGTCATCTACTCACAATCAACATCCAAGCCCAGAGAAATGAAAGGAGCATGATGCAAGTGAATCCAGACCAAGGTATCTATATACAGTACATCTAAGCAATTATATGGCTGCTTTTTCGACTTCCCAAAGTCAAATAGGACTTATTGTTAGTTTTTACTAGTTGTACACATGCATGAATATTGGTGCCATCAGATGGAGACATGAACAAGTTATACCAATCACTACTAATTAACAGATATACCAGGGTAGATGGGGTACAAATTGTGTAAAGACAGAAAGTTAATTTATGTAATGTTTAAAAAAGAGCAGCATTGTTTTATTGTAATTAAAACACAAGGACATAATGTGTTTATAAGGCATAGCCAAGTGTTTAAAACCCAATAAAACACATGCTGTAAGTTTTTTTGAAAGCTTCAAAAACATTTGCAGTACTGTAGATGTACTCATTTACTCTGTAAATAACATATAAATAACATGCATGGTAAATCAATGGAAATTTACTGTAAAATGTTATTCAGGTTTTCAAAAAACATGTAAATATATCATGTAGATTTTTTAACTGAAACATGAAAATGTGAGAAAAAAATTCTGTAAATTCAAAAGATGAGACGAACAGAGATCATGTAAATAACATGTAAATTACAAAAAACCGGACACTCATGTAAAGATCCTGTATATAACATGTATAAATCAAAAAAGGGAAACTGTACATGTCAAGGTCCTGTAGTTAAATGGATCATGTAAATCGAAAAAGGGAGAATGCCTAGGTCCTGTAAATATCATGCAGGTTGAAAAAGGGAGATACATGTATCATGTAATTTTAAAAAGGGAAACTGTCAAGATCCTGTAGATATCATGTGAATTGAAAAAGGGAGACTGCCAAGATCCTGTAAATAATCGTGCAAATTGCATGACAAAGGGAGACTGCCAAAATACATGTATCATGCAAATTGAAAAAGAGAGACTGCTAATTAAGATCCTGTAGATATCATGTGAAATGAAATAGGGAGACTGCCAAGATCCTGTAAATAATCATGCAAACTGAAAAGGGAGACTGCCAAAATACATATATTGTGTAAATTGAAAAGGGAGACTGCTAAGATCCTGTAAATATCATGTAAACAGTGTTTCCGCCAGACTGCGCCATTGTGGGAATCCTGCATTGCATTCAGAGAAAGGCCCCCAGAAAAATGGAGAAAGGGCCAATTTAGCCCTTTACTTTCACAAGACTGCATGCAAGCTTAACCCAGGCATAGTACTCTAATAGCCATCCCAAGGCCTTAAATTGCGGCTGGTATGGTTGCCAATGAACTAACAATTTACAATTCTTGGCTTTCACGTGACGTCACAGATTATGCAAATTTGATGATCCGCCATGTTGGTGCCCCTCGAAGCGTGTGATCACATGTAAATAGAGGGAAATATGGGCCATTTCTAGATTCTTTGCTGGTGATCTCGTGACCTCTCAATGGATTTGGGACTCGAAGACGACTCGGAAAAACTCAGCAAAGCTATCCCAGTGCTTTCAGGTTACGTGGAAGGGCTGGGAACTCGAGTTAAAGTGCGATATTTGGCGAAAATATCTGTTATCGGAGTCGACCCGGCCAGCATCCCGAAAGAGCAATTTAATGGGGAATGCTTGGATATTTTTTGTTCTGAAAGCGAGCCATTATACGAAAAAAAATTCAAGGCCTACAAAAGTTTGAACGCCTATAATCAAATGGTTTCGGGGCTCGTTCAATCGGTGATCATGAGAGGAAAGCTAATTCGCGAAAACTACTCCGTCGTGGCCGGCAAAGCTGTGTTCGACACTCACAGGCTATGAACGAACCTCCTGTTGATATCTGAATCGTAATTTTGATGTAGTGTCTGGTGAATCTATACAGATTTTACATACAGGCTCTTCCCATTGGGTGTGTGTCAGTAATATTGGCTGCCAACCCTTTGATGTAAATTTATATGGCAGTCTCTATCAAGATGTCATTTGCCAGGAAGTGGCAGATCATTGAATATTTAACGAATGATCTTCTAGGTGGTCGTTTGAATTCACTCAACTATGCACCAGTTCAACAGCAAAATAATGGTAATGACTGTGGCATTTTGTCATTGCATTTTCCTCCTATTTTGTTAATGGCAGAGACCCTAGGCAGGTAACCTTTGATCCCTCAAGAATGTGTTCACATTTGGCTGAATGTCTGAGAAATGGGAATATAAGCAATTTCCCAGTATTTTAGTAGTAACATGGACAAACCTAGTCCAAAACTTGTTTATTAATAGGATGCAAGAATTCAAAGAAACAAATTAGTCATAGATCCAAGGGCTGGATGACCATATCTTTTGCTGTAAATAGGCTCAATAGAATTTGAGATTCTACATAACACAGGAAAAAAGGTGATTACTAAAGTGGTATATTATTGGTAAATACTTGACTAATGAAATCATTCACCTTTTTATTGGGAAAATGGAATCAATACCAAATTTGCATAATGGGATATTGTCTGGTGCTGGTCTAACTGACAATTATAAATTTAAATACCAATATTTTACCAATGGCATACTACTTGGGAAATAAGTTCTTTTTCTGTTTGCATGAGTTGCTTGATAGTATGCACGTTTTTTTTTTTTTTGGGTGGGGGGGTGTGAATGGTGCAAGTTGTTTACTGGAAAAACCTGGGGAAGTTCACTAACTGTGTAAATTAGGGTTTCACTCACTGGTGAGTAACAATGCTGGTTGTACAACATATTTCTTGCCAATCCTTAGCTTTTGCTATCAATCTGCTACTGTAAGAGCAATTTACAATTTGCATCTGGTCTGCACACCCCCAGAGAGAGATTTGAAAATATGATTTAAAATGCAAATTTATTTCCATGGATTAGCAACCTTCAGTTTTGAAAATATTAAGACCTCAAACTGTTTTGCATCCTCTATAAATTTACTGACGTCTTCCCCACAAACCATTAATAATTTGCCCTGAATTATCTTTGACATTCTTTGAAGGAGGTGGTGGAGAGAGGGACATTGGAAAAATGAAGCAAAAAAATAATTATCAGCCTTGAAAATACTATAAGCTAATTTATTTTTGCCATTTCATTTGTCTGAATTATGTTAATTAAGTCAGAGGGTTTTACCATAAATCTGTGAAATACCCTTACAGTTTTTTTTTTAACATAATGATTTCCTTTCTCACTATATCACATATAATATGATTATTGTTTATAAATATTGAATATATAACATTGCCTGGAACACATATAAATTGCAGAGGCATGTAAATATTTTCTTTGCACCAGCACATGTAAAATGAAAATGCATAACACGAAGATGAAAAATTTTAACTTGAAATGGGCCATTAAGTTGTAGCTTCATCAGAACAATTATAGACACTCAAGAAATTTATCAAGAGTTAGGCTTTTCCTGTTCACGGCAGGTGCGAGATGTTCAAATGTTTTCATCAGCACTTCGATGGATGGCAGCCCCGTATAAAATCGCACTTTGTCGTCGGTATCGAAGAAATCTCTTCCAGGTGCCTTATAGCCACAAGGTCTTTCAAATAAACACTAAAACTCTTCAGTTTCAGTCCCTTCACTGGCCGCAGTTGGTGCCACTTCGAGCTCAGTTTGTGGGGAGGAATGTGCGAACTCTAGTTTTGCGCTTCGCTCCCTGCCAATCGCAAAAGTATCCATTCCATCAGTTAGCTGTTCCTCTGTAATTTCTGATGTACTAGCCCCAGATTCAAAGTCTAAATCACAGATGCGACCACCGCTTTGTTCTAGAAGTTTTCTCTTCTTTGAAGCTTCCGGCTCTTGTTGTTCAATGGCGGCCTTCCGTCTCCTTTCAACTCGGCTCTCAGATCTTTCTACAGAAGCTTAAAAGTCCTTTGGAGGTCGATATTCTTTGGCTTTCCTAAATTTAGGGAAGGTGCCCAGTCTGGATTGAACTGATCGAAGTCCTTCGCTGGCTGTCCTTGGTGAAAATGACGACCGCAAACTCTCTCTGTCTCAAGGATATTCTTCTCTGCAGTGTCGCCACGACTTACTGCACCGATCTACCTTTCCCTACGCTTTCTACCCAGTTCCTCGTACTCTTCGCCTTGGTTAGTGATGGTTTTTGGTATCTGAAAGAATCCAAGACCTTTACGTTTGCCACTTTTGGATCCACATGCAAACACAATGCATAACACCATAGTTAACTCTCCTACATTTCCTCACACTAGCTTCTCTTTTCGATCACTTTGTTTACTATCGAGGGACACCAACATGGCGGCTAGCAACCGTTGTCAAGCAAAAGGTCACGTGGGTGAAAGGCAAGAATATAATGCAACTAACATTTCTTTCTTGGCAGCCCAAAATTCTGGTTTAGTCACCACAATCGCGACTTCATTTCTCTACATTGAGGATCAATAATGGTTATTTACGCACACCTTATGTTCTTCTAGTCTGAATTTTTAATTTATCTATTTATTTATTTCCACACTAAATGTAAAAGAGTACAGTCTGTCTCCGCCCACAAATAGCAAAGGCTAATTGCGGTGGGCGGAGCAACACGCAGTCCCTGGTTAAACTAGAAAACATATTGAAAGAAGATCTTCGCTTCTAAAACACTCAACATAAGAAAAGAAGTCAATCCATCTTTTTGGTCTGCCGCATTGATTCTCTCACATTGGAAAACTTCCAAATGGCTGACCCTGTTTGAAATCGCCCTATAATGCAATGCAAACCCTTGGTCATTTACTACATCCTGTATGTCTTTGTATTGTTCTTTTGACATGCAAAGGGCCTTTATACCGGGCCTTTTTGGTTTGGCCAGGTCCTGATATGGTCTCGATATATGATCAAATATCTTTAAACGCAACCCCTGCCTTAGTTGTGGGGGGCGTGTTTAAAACACAAAAAGGGAAAAAATGACTAAATGGCACATATACAAATAAAGGTCCATGCAGAATATGGGTGTCTGTGAGAGTTACCCTTACAATAATTGAGAGCTTACAACTGTCAAGTCAGTGATATTTAGACTAACCAGAGGGCTCTTTAGGCTGTAGGGCCACTTTGTGTTTTAAATACACCTATTGTGAGGTCATACATGTATGACACCATAAAACCTGACTTGTTCAATTTATGTTTCTTCTGTGCGTGATTATATTTTATTTGGAATCTATGCCAATTACTGGGGTATTCTAAAATAAATAGCATCAGAATTAAAATGTACATATGTTATCAAAAATATTTACTGAGGAAGAAGCCCTTCTTGGGAAGACAATTGCTATTTGTTGTGGCTGGGAGTGAAAATTATTTTGTTCACTAGCTGAACTTGAGGTATATCATGACCAGGCAAACTGCAAAAGTAATATCACACAGGGCTCAACACTTAAATGGTTTCTAACTAGGCAAAGACTAGGAGAAATCTAGTTTTGGCTAGTAGGTTTTCGATTTCCACTAGCCAATTAATGGCTATAGTAAACAAAACAAAATTGGCCAAACTACAGTTTTTGTCTTCCGCAAGGACGACAATCACAAACACTGTCTTGGAAATGAGGTCAGCAAAACAAGACATGAGCTTCCTGATAAATTATGGACACAATTGTGCAGAACTGTAAGGGGATAACATTATCATTTAGTGTATATAACAACACAAGGGTGATTTGTCATTATATGCATACTGACAAAACTTACCACTACAGAAATAATTAGGTGAGAAAGATTTATTTCCTTCAACATTTAAATCAGTGGCTTTTAGCAGTGGAATTTCACCAACAAGAGTACAGTTTTCAGTATTGTTCAGAGAGGTTGTTTTGCATTTGAAACATTTCTACAGCACCCACGGGTCTGAGAAGAAGTCTCACATTGTCAAGTTTTTATAATGATGTCTCAGGGTCTTAGTATTTTTGTAAGAAGGTCCCAAAGAAAAACAGAGTCCTAAAAGTCTCTTCTGGGAAATTGTTGGATTTTTATTTCTTTGTGATCTGTTAGCCTGAGAGATTTGATGTGGTGAAACATTATGTATTAATGCTTTAAAGATATGCTAGTAATTCTAATATTATAATATTGCACCTAGCCAACATCAGTGCTTGGTTAGTGAAGAAACATTTTTGGCTAGCGACATGTACATTGTCATTAGGCAATAGGCTAGTGAGTTGAAAAGTTTGTGTCAAGCCCTGATCACATGATCAGCAGGCTAAATTAATTAATGTTAATGCCTTATCAACCAAGGCTGGGTTGTTCAAAGCCTGATTGCGCTAACCCAGTTCAAACTATACAAGAACTGATGTAAGAGTGGAAAAATCATTTTTAGAGAAGGCTGAGACTGAAATGCATGTAAATACCTGGTTTTACTTATAACCCTTGGGTAGTGTTAACTGGCTTTGACTAACATGGCCGAGGGCTGAAAATTGAAAAAAAATGTACCATGGGCATTTGTCTAATTACAAATAATATTCTTGTTTAGTTTCAAGTGAACTGTATTCTGTATTCTTAGGGTTCAGTGGAAACAATTAGTAGTTACATTAAATTTAAAGTGAATTTGGAATAACTGTACTAATTAACTTGTTATATTGGTTTCTACAAAAAATATACCTGGCACAAAATATGATCGACAAAAAGCGTAGAGTTTTTGGGCTCCTCCACGACCTCTACAGCTTCTTGTACATCTGAGTGGAAAGAAACTTACAGTTATGTATCCTACTATGTAAATCTACTCGAGAGAAATCTGCTCCACTCGTCTCTAACAACTACACCACTCTAGCTACTCTGCTCTACTCTAGTGTACTAAACTCTTCTCTCTTTTACGATGATCTACTAGAGGTTCTTCTACTCTACTCTACTCTACTTTACTCTACTCTACTCTACTATACTGTCCTCTAGTCTACCTACTACTGTACTCTACTCTACTATACTCTACTCTAATCTAGTCTACTCTACTCGTCTCTACTGTACTCTACTGTGCTCTACTCTACTGTACTCTACTGTACTGTACTATACTGTTGTCTACTATACTTTATATAATAACCTAAGTTATTCTCGCATTTTGATTGGTTCTCGGCTATGATCTATTAGAGGACAGATGCACGATAATATTTTACGTGACTGGGCAAAAGATAAGATAATAAAAAGTCTTGCCGAGGCATTCAACAGGTTCGAGAAGCCAGAAAACGAAAGATAAAGCCGTTTCTTTAAGAAAATGATTCAGAAATAATTTTCGAGCAGTCTCAGTCGGCAGTCGAGCGAGACTAAACCACTCACAAACTTGGTCTTAGTAAGCCGAAAACCATTGCTTTATCTCGAATTTAACAAACCCAGTAAACAAAATGTTTCTGAGATTAATTTATTTAAAAAATTCAACTCTTCCCAATGTCAAAACAAACGTTGACACACTGATTGATGTCAGGAATGAAACATCAAAACATCACTTCTTAAAATCGGTAAAATAAATACATAACCTTGCTTTCCGATGCGAATGGTCCTGTCCGTTTCATGCAAAGCAACGAACATTTTATCGCAGCTAAAATGTGTCTCCGACTCTATATCAAGCTGATTTGAGAATCACCAACCACAGAAGACAGAAATCTCCACCGTCATTTACGCTCCTTTCATTCAAAACTCGAATCAAATGGCCTCTAGGTTGACCGCAACCACAAGTTTTCCGAGGGTATTTTTTCAACTCCTGTGATTTTCAAGGCAACGTCCAAGCTTTTCGGCTCACAGGGCTGCTCCGATGACAAAAACTGACTTGATTTTTCCAGCATTTTCTTCAAGATTTGTAGATTTCGCAGCTCAATTCTGCTTTCCCTGTAAGTTTTCATTCCACGAGAAGCGACGCTCGAGTCAGGTTTAACAGTGGCGTGATTTTTCTCGACCAATCACAATTCTTTGCTACGCATAGTAACCAATGAAATTGCTTCATTTTGTATAGATCATAGATCACGTCAAATGGCTTTTTTTGTGTGTTCGCGAAAGTGGGCAAAAGCCGGGCGGGGCAAAGGCCGGCTTTCGCGTTATGTTGAAGTGTTTTGAAATTAAAAAAAGGCTTTCCGTTATTATATAAAACAAATAGATTCCATATTGCCGTGCGTCTGATTCAGTAATAGATCACAGAAGACGCCAAAATATGGTAAGAACATCAGTGACACACTCGGCTACGCCTCGTGTGCCACTTTTTTGTTCTTACCACATTTTGACGTCATCTGTGATCTATTACTGAACAGACGCACGGCAACATGGAATCTATTTGTTAACTACACTTCTGTACTTTACTTAATTACTCTACTCTTCTGTACTCTACTTTACTGTACGGTAGTCTACTCTATCTAATACTTTATTACTCTACTATTCTGTAATGTGCTATACTCTACTCTACTATACTTTACAGTTGTCTACTCTACGTCTACTGTACTGTACTACTGTACTGTACTGTACTGTACTGTTCTCTACTATACGCTACTCTACTCTACACTACTCTACTCTACTGTACTACTCTACTGTACTCTACTGTACTCTACTTTACTCTACTCTACGCTACTCTACTCTACGCTACTCTACTGTACTGTACTATACTGTACTCTACTCTACTCTACTCTACTCTACTCTACGCTACTGTACTCTACTTTACCATACTCTACGCTACTCTACTCTACTCTACTCTACTTACTCTACTCTACTCTACGCTGCTCTAAGCTACTCTACTCTACTCTACGCTACTCTACTCTACTCTACTCTACTCTACTCTACTCTACTCTACTCTACTCTACTCTACTCTACTCATACTCTACTGTACTCTACTCTACGCTACTCTACTCTACTCTATGCTACTCTACTCTACTGTACTCTACTCTACGCTACTCTATGCTACTCTACTCTACTTTACTCTACTCTACTCTACTCTACTGTACTCTACTGTACTCTACTCTACTCTACGCTACTGTACTCTTACTCTACTCTACTCTACTGTACTCTACGCTACTCTAATCTACTGTACTCTACTCTACGCTTCTGTAATGTGCCGTACTCTACTATACTATACTTTACTATACTACACTCTCTTTTTTTCTACAATACTCTAGTGTACTCTAATCTACTTTACTGTTCGCTTTTGAAATTAAGTTAGAGAGAACATGTACCGTTTTTGTATCGAGTTATACAAACATGGGTGGTAATTTTTGATAACGCAAAATGCTGAGGGAACACTAGCTGCATGCGACTTTTTCCACATCTTTTGCGAGTCCTTCCAGACTTTCACGAGTGTTTGTATAACTTTACAGAAACACGGAGTACATGTTTTCTTCTTGTCTTTAGAAAACCCAAAAGGAAAACAACTTGTTATCTTTCATTATCAATATGTAAATTGTGTATGCTTGCGCCATCACTACTTCAATAGCGCGCGCTACAGTACCGCTCAGAACTAAGCGAACCTAAAACGCGTGTACTCAACGAACCCCTAACGCGTTAAAATGGCCAACGCGTTATTGCCAACGCAAAAGGGCCACGCGTTTTTGCCAACGCGTTAGCCTTTGTTATTCATAACCAATATTCCTTTTGTGATGCTTTGTTATGGCGAACAAAGCACGACTTGCAGTTCAAAACAAATGCATGATTTGTAAATCCATGCAAAAGCGAAATTCAAATGAAAACACAGCGAATTACAAGCGCAGTGAAAATTTGACCTTTCGAAGAACCGCTTTGTAACGCTACCACAAGGCGCCTAATGATGTTGCCGCATTACGCGGCACAAGTTTTAATCTTCGAATTATTGTTGGTTCACCTTGTTGATTATTCCGCTTACCGCAGAAAGACAAAACCGTCTTCTGCCGTAAAAAAACATATCTGCCTTGTGAAAACGTAGTTCTGTTCTCAAACCCATTGTGGCATCCATAGTCAGCGAAAATTTCGCTGTATCGGATGGCAGTAATGATACGAGATATGCAAATCGCGACAAAATTAAACAACAGATCGAAAGCTCGACGATTTCACTTTTAACCGGTTAACCCGGCGCCCGATAACCAACCTAGGAAAAATCCTTCTCATGTCATTTAAAGTCGCCTTGTGAACATGTAACTCTGTTCTCAAACCCATCATGGCATTCACACTCAAAATTTCGCTGTATCGGATGGAAGTAATCACATAGAGAAGTGCTAGGAAATATGCAAATCGTGAGAAAATGAACAACAGATTAAAAGCCAGACGATTGCAATTAACCCGGCGCCTGATAAGCGACATAACTGGAGAAAGTCTGTAAATTACGCAAGGAGGAAAAAACCTACTTATACCTTCTAAAGTAAATCACCAAAGAATTTAAGTTAACGCTTATTGAATGGCGATCAGTTTCATTCCGTTCAAGCAATAAAAGCAGCCCGTTGAATGAAAATTATGATGGCCACTGCTCAGCGATATTTGATACCATGATGTTTCCTTTCTCCGCGGGAGTCAAACTTGAAGCAACGTTGTGTGAATTAAAACAAACATCGTGTCAACTTTTTTGAACAACAGTGACCGAATTCCCACAGAAAGCGTCGTCGAAATGTTTTGAGAGTATTTGATGCTTGTTTGGAATACAACGCGACTGTAAAAATTATTTTGGATTTGTGGTGGACAAATTCTCCGAACATCGCCACGTTCACGATTCTTGCGTGATCTGCTGGTCACGGTCTCAAGAAGACAAAATGCCCAGCAGTCAAAAAGCTCGGATACACCTGTAATTCCTGCGAATTCCTGTACTGCAAATTTAAAATATTGCGTACAATCGCTTTGCATTTCCGAACAAACATCAAATACTCTCAATACGTTTCGTGGAGACTTTCTGTGGAAATTCGGTGGACAATTTTGACTGCCGGGCATTTTAATCGTTTTTTTGGAGGACGTGACCGGCAGTCGGATAAAGACCCTTGCCATTTTATGGTATGAACAACCTTGGAAAATTCTTCTACTACAAATCCACAATATCTTTTAGAATCGCTTGGCTATTGTAAAGAACTGGCTCGAATCTTCACATCAGGTTTGAATGAAGCTGTTTGTCGCAGTTCGATAAATATCTTAAACTGCCGATGTACGCATAAATTTTTCCAAGTGTCAAGCACGTCCGATTTTATAGTATGCCCACGCTCGAATATTTCGTCATCTTGCGAACGAACATAATTTTTCGAATCGCTTTACGTCTACATTTCTAAAAAATCATCAAAGGCCATCAAAAAGTTTGAAATAATTTTTCAGCGGAAATTCTGTGAAAATTTCACACTGCCGCCCATTTAGTCCATTTACTAGTAAGACCTTACCCGGCTGCCGGGCATTTACATGTAGATAAAAATCGCTTGACATTTCCAAACAAAGATCTACTATTCCAAGAAGAATTGGATTACTTTTTGTGTTAAAATTCTATCAGACTGCTGGATATGTAGGTTTTTGAAAATACTTCCCGGCTGCCAGGTGTCTAGACGCGATAACGATCAGATCTTGAAAAAAAAATTAAATCTCACGATGTTGTCTGTTGGTTTTTTTTTTCACGGCGTCAATTGAAAACCCGTTATCTTTATCTGTTGATTTTTCGAAATGCAAATCATTTTATTCGTAAGTTGAATGAATCCAAACAAACAAAACAAAATGGTCTGAAAGTAGCCGTCGCTATATTCAGCCGGTACGAAAGAATTAAAACTTGTCTGCTCCTTGAAAACAAATCATGTTCATACCGAATGTTACCTTTAGGAAAGATCGTTAACTTCCTTTCACACAGTAACAAAAGAAGCAAACAATAACCAAGCTCATACATACTAATGCGTTTACTTCAACGCGTTATAACGCGAAGTTGAAACGCAGTCTAACGCAGCAAAACGCGTGCGCGCGTTTAACCCTTCGCGTTAAGAACGCGCGTTCGATGTTCGTTTAGTTCTGAGCGGTACTGTAGTTGTGTGTCTTTATTGACTTATACAAACTTGATTTATAACCAATCGGCTATTTTGCTTTCTTAGGTCTGTTTTCTAATTTACTATACTATTTCTCACTTTAAGCTTCGCGACTCTACTGTACAGTGCAGCTCAGATATATCCGAACTGCGCATACGCGTATTATACGCGCGTATTTTGCGTATACGCGTATGTCAATACGCGCACATACGCACGTATATACGCGCGTATATGTCCCTTTGTTATGCATTCCCATAAGTTTCTTCATATGAAGCATTGTTGGTCAAACAAGACGTATTTTATTCTTATGGGAATGGAAAATGCCTCAAAGCGAAATTTGCATATTGGTAAAACTTCATGTCGATGAATGAAAGCTATCATATTTCGAACTTTTAATCACTTCGTAAATTCGCCGGCAAACTACCGTTTCTTTGACACTTGCTTGATCTTAAGTTACGGAAAATGGGAAGAAAATTGAAACAGTCGCTTTAAGTCCCTATTTTAACACGTGAACTTTATGTTTTATACAAGGAAAGATCTGTGTTTCGGTACGTGTCGGCAAGTTGTTTGCGAAATGTTTATCTAGCGTTCTTATTATAAGATCGATCTCCTCGTCGAAAAAAATACATCTCCGGTTATATTTGACACAGATCATTCATTTAAACGGTAAAATGCTCTTTGCTTTACGAAAACATCGTTTATCAAAGTTTCTATGGTGTGCCTCTCACGTTTAGTTATTTTTTACTTCAAGGAAAAGTTCTGTTTTTCCGCACGTGTCGGCAACTCACTTCACTTGCGAGATGTTCATTGCCGAAGACCTTGTCAAAAATATTATATCTCCGGTTATATTTGGCACAAATCGTTCATTCAAACGGTAAAATGCTCTTTCTCAAACCAAATTAATGTTTATCCAAGTTTCTGTGGCGCGCTGCTAACATTTTTTTACTTTCTGTGTTTCGGCAGTCGCGTCGGCGGCAGGTCTGTGACTTGTGTGATCTTTATTGTCTCAAGCGTTCCGAAGACCTTGTCCAAAAAATTATGTCTCCGGTTATATTTGACACAAATCGTTCATTAAAACAGTAAAATGCTCTTTCTCAAACCAAATAAATGTTTATCAAAGTTTCTGTGGCGTGCTTCTCACACTGAGTTGTTTTTTACTTCAAGGAAAAGTTTTGTTTTTCGGCAGTCGCGTCGGCAAGTCTGTGACTTGCGTGATATTTATTTTCTCAAGCGTCCCGAAGATGATTGTTGTCGAACAACCTCGTTCTCCGGTAATATTTGACACAAATCGTTCATTCAAACGGTAAAATGCTCTTTCTTTAACCAAATAATTGTTTAGCAAAGTTTCTATGGCGGGCTGCTCAAGTTTAGTTATATTTTACTTCGAAAGTTCTGTATTTCGGCACGCATCGGCAAGTCACTTGCGAGATGTTTAGTAAGCGTTCCGAAGACCCTGTCGAAAAAATATATCTCCGATTCTGTTTGACACAAATCGTTCATTCAAATGGTAAAATACTCTTTCCCTAACGAAAGTTTCTACGATGCACCGCTCACATTTTGATATTTTTATCTTTCTTCAAGCAAAGTTGTGTGTTTATAATTTCGGCAGGCGTTTCCATGTTTCCAAGTCGCTTTCTTGTATCGTGTTTCCTGGTGTCGAAAAAATGTTTTCTTTCGGTTGTTCGCTCCATGAAGATGGGATTGTCGAAGTGTGCATCCCCAGTAAATTTTTGATTTAACGGCAAAATAATCTCCCGTTTAATAATATTCAGTCAGTTATAATTTTCTGTCATAGTGCAAAAATAGTTTCAGTTAACATTTGCCAAGTCTAGTCTGAAGACATACGCGCGTATACTGTATACGCGTATTCAAAATAATGAAAACTCTTTTTTGCTCTGTAGCAAGAAACAATGACCTGTTAAGCTGTGTTAAGAAAAGAAGAGACAAAAGGTTAGCTCATACATACTAATGAGGCATACGCGCATACACTGTATACGCGTATGTGCGTATATGCATACGCGTATACGCGTATTGGGCTGACGCGAATTACGCGTATATTTTGGTTCGGATATATCTGAGC
>JAHPZR010001190.1:0-11120 GCA_019787425.1 Platygyra sinensis | reverse complement strand
TCTTTTTGGAAGACAAATTTCTTCACAACATGCTACTCTGCTTGTTGAGACTTTGTGTTCTTTTTGTGTGGAGTGTTGTTTAAATAGCAGTGGGAATTCCTGCCTCGGTAACCGAGGCAGGAATTCCCACTGCTATTTAAACAAGAGGTCCACACAAACAAGAAGACAAAGGTCTCACAGCAGAGTAGCAGTGAAGAAATGTGTCTTCACAAAAAGACTAACGATTGATGATTACCGAAGTCTTCAAAGACTGCATCGTCTTAGTGTTAATAATGAGTGACAAACAACTTTATCATACATGATACAAAATGGTCAGTAATAACAAACGCGACTCCAATAAAGATAATATTAACATTAAGTTAAAAAATGCCGCTATTATCCCAAGAAAGCTATATTGGTTTTCTTTTCTTTAGCTAGGCATTATCACAAAAGAGTAATGAAACTAAAATGATAAGCATTTCGTCGATAATTTATTCATGTGTTTTCCGGGCAAATTTGTGTGAGTCATAATGACCAAATTATGTGAATTTCAAACTAAGTAAAGATGTTATGAGAAGAATCCAGGACCTACTTCACAAATACAAACATCCTGATCATCACGAACTTAATAATTAGACTCCCAGCCTCACAACAATGGCAGTTGCCCTCTCTTCTTTTCCTCTGAGAATTTGATGCAGTCAAGATTAGGTGACACGCTTTGGTTTACACACCAATAGGACGTTGGCGGTGGCAGGTGATTGTTTCTTTATGATCTGTTCTATGCACGCTCCAATTACGTATGGCAATAGCAACCATCATATGCGTATTACGTACTGCTGGGGTTCACATGTATGAAGAGCAAACCCCAGAGGAGAATTTTATTGAGAGACAATACCGAAAGGAAATTCATGGACTTAAGGGAGTACCGGAATACACTCTGTTGTAATCCAAGGTAAAAAACATGGGGCTGATGGCACCTATATCATTCAAGCAGTTTGCAGGAGTGGCATTAAAAAAGTTCTAATTACAAATAGCAGAAATTCGTAAGCAAGGCGTTGCACCACCTTACCCACTAGATTTTTACCCAGTATCCAGGAGAATATGAAATAACTTCTACAATTACTATAGGTAATATTCGATTGATGAATGCCAAAAAAGTAATATGATCAACCCACTGGCTCCTGACAATCAAATTGCCTCACATTTCAATGTGGCGGTATGAATTTATTGAAGTGGATATCCGTCCAATCAATAAATAGGCATATTGTGATTAATGTGCCATATGATGCATTTCCCTCAGTTCGAAAATCGAATAAGTTCAATGTAAAACGAGAGGCAATTAATATTTTAAAAAAAGTTCGTTACTGTTAAACGAGCACATACACAATACTCAAAGAAAATCTTTAATACTATAATTAGAAAGTTGATTGACTACAAAATAAAAACTATTAAAATATACTTACATTCTAAGCTAGGTTGTTGTCAAACATGTCTCTGAATTGGGTAAAAATTAAGTCAATATTTAGGCCTCCACCAGAAGAGGGAGGAAGGAGTGCGAAGATCTAACTATGGAATCCGGTGGGGCCCACATGGGGCCCCGGTAGGTTCGCACATAATGGTTTCTTCTAGTTTTATTATCAAATTGAAGTTCTTCAATATGATACAATATTCAGTGTGAGGCAAAAGTTTGAACGAAACAATCTATTGTTCAGTTTTAATTTCAGGGGAAAGAAAACTGGCCCCCAAACAAAGCGAGCTCGAAACATCAAAGGACCTACGCCGACACTTTCACAGCGTGGAGAAAAAACCAAAAGTATGTGAAGTCCAGTAAAACGATGACGCCCCATACTTACCTTTCTAAAATCTTCTCCCACCAGCGCATTGTTTATTTGGATTTATTGTTTTTTTTGTTTTTTGTTTTTGTTTTTTTTTTTTTTTTTTTTTTTTTTTTTTTTTTTTTTTTATTTTTTTTTTGTTTTTTTTTTTTTTTTTTTTTTTTTTTTTTTTTTTGTTTTTTTGTTTTTTTTTTTTTTTTTTGGGTATTGCTTGCACATTCGCGCCAAAACGCACAAGGATCAGATTTCGCGGGCAACTCGAATCGTGCTAGAATTAGACCTCTGAGTAAATAAAGGCCATATCATCAAAAGGGAGGCCTTGGTTTTTACTTCCGTTGGGAATGTGATGGACAGGCGCGAACACCTCAGCCTCGTGTATAATAGGAATTGGCTCGGTTGTTTAAGGCCCGAAAAAATGGCACAAAACGTTCACTTTTATGATAAAAGCCATGCGAACTTGCGCAGGATGATACACATTATACAGGTACTGCGGTCCGGGTTGTTTTCAAAGCCCGGTTCAGTGGGCGTAACCCAGGGGTTCGCGCCGGAATTATTGATTTCGGTTTGGGAACTCTTGGTAGAAGTGTTTCGGTCCGATCTTATTTACCCTTTAGTTTGTGAGATGCTAAGTACAGTATCAGCTCAAAGTACGCCACAACCAACATTAGAGGTTTGAAGAAAACACATTTGTTAAAAACGAGCGTGCGCGATTGACAAACAATCAGCTGAACTTTAGTCTCACATTTTAACTACCCTGGGTTAACGTTACACCGGCTACTTCTCGAAACAGGGACCCGGCCCAGGATCATTTTCGGATCTATAGTGGCCAGGGCACCGAATCCCGCTGGCCTCTTCCCAGGCGTTTCAGTTAGGTCAGGGCGCGAGCGCAGAAAGCAAACAGCGCTGCCGAAATAAATAAAAACAAGCGTGGGAAAACGAGGCTAGAAAACCTGTTTTTCCCTCTTCTTTTCTACTTTGTTTCTCCCCAGACAATTAATATCAAATGTTTTTTTTCAGGTAAAAAAATTTTAGTTGTTTTAAAAGAGTAAACAGGTCTTTAGTACTGATCGAGTAATTAAAAACATCTTTGTTTACTCAATCAGCGAGGTCAACTTTTTTCTGATATTGCCTTCTATTTAGAAAAACTGAAACAATATGACTGGATTAAAAAGTTCAAATGCCCCGACACGGGTATTCGAACCCAGGACACCCAGGATCTCCATGGGAAGGTGCTTCGAACACACTGAACTACCGTCACAAGCAAACCACAGTGGAAGAGTCCGAATATGAGCTACAATTCATGAACATCGAATTGACCAGACAATTGGGATCGCTCCCAGGCCCTCTCGGACCGGGGAATTACGGTTCTGATTGACCGTTCGTACGACAATGCCTCATCGAACCAAACGTTGTAGAACCTAACACATTATATGTAACACGGCATATTTCGAACAAATTGTTCATCATCAGAGAGGTCAACTCTCATATGCCTATCTACATATGTATAATGTCCACAACACCTGATCTGATGAGCAAAGAAGGCCAAGGCTCTTCCAATGCTGCATGCCCTAACAGGTTGCGACACATTTCTTTCTTTTCTGGCAAAGGGAAACGAACAGCATGGGATACCTGGAGTGTGTTCCCTGCACTACCTGATGTGTTGGCTGACTTATCTTCAGTTCAAAAGAGTATTCCCGGCGACTACATGCCACTGATTGAGAGATTTGTTGTTCTCTCTTTAAACCAGCACAGCATTAAAAGTGAATGAAGCTACAAGGGGTCTTCTCCAAAGAAATCTAGGGCTATCGAAAACATTAAGCCAAGTCAAGCTTCCTTTGCAGACACACAAAGCGTGCTGTTTATCAGGCCGGACATGTGTGGGGAAGTGCTTTGATCGCTAAACCACAGATTTCAAGTCCGCAAGAATGGGGCTGCGGAAGAGAAGGAAGTGAATGGAAGCCGGTATGGCCGGGCGGTGTGGAACAGTTCTGCCACAAGCGCAGGAATCATGTTATGAGTTGATTCACTGCGGGTGCAAGAAAGGAAGCAATGGTCAATGCAAATGCTGTAAGGCAAGCCTAAAATTGACAGCCCTGTGCAACTGTGGAGGACATTGCCGAGATGATTAATTGCTTTCGGCAAATATAGCGTAAACGTGTAAACTCTCTTTCTTGCAGTCACGTAATAGAACATGTGGCACACACTGAAAATTGAAGATGTTTTTTAATCCTCTCTTGATTATCAAGGACTGTTTGCTGCAAAACGTAAAATTTCTACCTGCAAGACACTGCTGAAGTCAAGTGAATTAGTGTAAAGTGTAAATACTCTTTCTCGAAGTCACGTGATAGACCACGTGACATGCATTATTGAAAATGTTATGCAATAAAGATGCTTTTATTACTTTATCTTGAAAACTAAAATTTTTACCTGAAAAACAATTGTTTTATTTCAGCCTCGTTTTCATGCCGGCTAGAATCATGTGAATTTGGCCTCGCTTATGATACTTAAAAGGCGATTCATCGCTGGCCCTATATTAGAAAATGATCAGTACCTATAATTGCATCATCCTGCTAAGTTTCATGCTTTTATCAAAAAATTTGGCTTAACAGCTGGACTACATGATAAGCGTGGGTTCTCAGAGTAAACGTCACTGACAATTGTTTAATCTATGTGGACAATATAATAGATAAAATTTAAAAATTTAAATTGAAACTAAAGCAACCTTGTGTTCAGTTAAATAACCAAATATCTCGCCAGTGCAGTTAATAGCCTGTTTCGGGTCGATGCCATTTTAATTTCGCGACGCTTAAAAAATTTTTCAACTATTAACGAATATTTCGCTACTAAATTAAGGAAAAAGAAAATTTGTAAGTAACCATCCAGTATCCAGCCCGGAACTTCTATTTCCTAAGATCCCTCTCTGATATCACTACACTACCAGGTTGACCATGCCAGTTTCTACCTTGTCCAAGTCTAAACTCAAGCAGATGGGGCATCGTCAATTCTGAAAGGCTTGGTTACCATTGGTGCTTTACAAAACGGAAATCAGCCTCCCCGGTCAATAAATTAATGTTGAATGGCAAAATAATTAAAAATTATTCCATCAGCGAGCGTTGGATATGAGATGATAGATAGCCAACGAGGCGCGTAGCGCCGAGTTGGCTATAATGATCTCATATCCAACAAGCGCGAGTGGAATAATTGTTTTATTAAAAACGCCCCAAAATATAGAAAAACTAGACTACAATAAAAACAAAAAGGCCCAAAAAATCACGCATACGCTCGCCATTTTTGTAGATCATGGTATAATGGCTCATATCCCATGATGGCTTAGCCAATGAAAACTCTCGAATTGCATTATCCAATGATCCAGTTTTTAACAATCGTTTATAACAATCCGTAGCTATGACAAAATCACACAATTTATGTGAAAATTTTGTTTCTTAACATTTGCACAATAATTGCAAAAAATACAAACCTACGAGCGCAGAAAACTAGTGTTAGTTTGTATGAGTTTATCACTCAGGTCACAGAAACGAGCATGGACTAAAATAATGGAAAATATAAAAGCATTTAGATCTTTCTGGTCTTATTAGTGAGAAGTTGAAGCTGTTTCAGGTCTCCACACCTCAAATTGATGCATGCATGCTTGTTCATCGGGGTTCTAGACCTGCTCAACCAAAAAACGATCAGAGATTGCAAAAGCATCTTTGGAACACAGGCTTCCCAAGCTAAAAATGCGTGGTGTATGCGACAGCTTGTGTATATAAAGAATTGTATGGGAAAATCACCAAGCATAGAAAAATTGTGTAAATAACTATCTCATTCGAAATAAAGTTTTTTTACCTCAAATGTGTCGCAAATTTGTCTCTTGTGCCGATTTTAAAGCCATTCTGACGCCTTTAGTTTTGTTATTTGAAACAGTTACTCCTCCTTCTAAAAGAATTGAAAGGCAGACCACTCCATCTATCGCTGGCCAGACGTCACTCCACAAATCGCTTTTTCCTCTAAAGTTTAAGTCCCGAATCGTAATAAAACCAACAGTTCCATAAAGCCCAATAAATTTCACTCCAAATACCTGTGCTTCGGCGGTCGAAAGAAAAATTTTGCCTTAAAATTCGCCTCTTCGGCTTTCCTGATGTGCTTGTGACCAGGTCCACGACAACGGCCGTTCGCAATGTGGCGCGCGCTCAATTTCAAATTCCGTTTAAGGATAGAGCTATTTGTGGAATGACGTCTGGCCAGCGATGGAGGAGTGGTCTGCCTTTCCATTCTTTTAGAACGAAGAGTAACGGTTTCAAATAACTTCACTAAACGGCGTGAGAGTGGCTTTAAAATCGGCACAAGAGAACGTTTGAAATACATTTGGGGTAGGAAAACTTTATTTCAAATGAGATAGTTATTTACAAAATTTTTTATCATGGGTGAGGTGGGAAAGATTTATTTACACAGTGTTTTTTTTTTTACGATCGGTGATTTTCCCTATATACACAAGCTGTCGAATACACTACGTATTTTGGGCTGGCCAAGAACGGGTGGAAACATTTTGAACCAGGACGGAAAAAGGCCTGTTTTGAACTGTGCCAGTGGGTATGCTGCAGAATAGTATATCCAGAGCCGGGTCGGAGCACTCTACAGGGAAATAGCCCAGTTTTCAGTTTATCAAGACCGCTGAATAAAAAAAACAAAGACTCATCTGTACGGTGCTAGTCTCAATCTGAGGCAACAGATTCGAAAAATTCAAGGGAATGTATGAAATGACAGATCACATAAAATTTGAAATGCGTAGAAAGATATGAAGACATGATTGATAATCGCAGTTATACACTCATCAACTTAAGCAGTTATGAAATTGAATCCTGAAAAAAATTCAGGCCTGAACAGGATTCGGACCTATGACCTCGGTGATACTGGTACAGTGCTCTACCAACTGAGCTGTCAAGCCATCTGGGAGCTGGCCACTATCGTAATATGCCCGTAGATGGTGAAGGTATGATATGTTCACTTGCATTTTTACTATCAAAGGGGTTTAGTTACTTGCAACGTAACCAGCTCCCTGAAATTTTTTCAGGCTTTAATTTTCCAGCTGCTTGAGTTGGTACAGGACCAGTGGACAGGACTCTCTGGAGCATTTAGATCACAGTGAAGACCTTGTCGATTGTTCGCGCCGCTGATAAAGACAGTTACGTGACACTGACGTGACCGACTTAGATGGTGGTGGACCAAGTTAAATCTTTCCCAGGCCTCTAACGACGCTTACCTGCCAGGTCTCTGGAGGTCATCTCTGGAAAGCGATCAAGGAAGGCCAGGTTACTTTTGAGACTCGTTTTCACTCGACTCCAAGAATGTCTGTATGATAGTAACTTAATTAGACGGAGTATGTTTTACAATAGTGTACACTTGAATGGTAAGACCAACACTTTAATGAAACGACGGTCTTGGGTAGAAATGTTCATGCAATTTACGTAAATGACGTGATTATCCGTCTTCCCTTCCCTTGTATCGAGGATTTTGTGACACGGCCATCTCCACCGTAGTCTACAGTGATAACGCTTTGGTGTAAACCTCTATCGCTCCCTGGAAATTTTATAGACTATGCGGATCCCTTATGCGAAAAAATTCCAGATCAAATGCGAGCGCGTTCACATACTCAAGATGAAGGGATTTTCTCCAAGGAGTTCAAGATGAGCTCGAAAGCGAAGTAAATGCACGTTTTCTCTGTTGTTTAATAGAGGGAAATGGTTAGGAAACCTGGCAATGTTCGTTGTTGTTGTTTGTTTTTGTTTGCTATTTTGGGGGTTGCCCTGCACAAAACCAACTACACAAAGGTGGCTATGTCTCCTCCTACAACTAACCAAAAACGCTTACCATTTGAATGGAATTTTCAGTTGGTTTTAATGGAAACTGGACGTTTTTGCACTAAGGAAACGAACAGATTGAACTGTATCATTTCATCGGAGATTTCGGATGTTAGTGGGCCGGGGTCCGGGTACATATCAAGCCCGGGATATCAAGAAGAAACACGGCGGCCGGCTGCGCTGAACGAACTTCCTGTCGTGCCAGGCGTTTTATCAGACGACTTGGAAAATTATTTTTTGGAGAAGACGACGATGACGATATTATCTGTTTGGCTGCTGCAGCAATTAGATTTCGTCAGTAAAACCAGCAAAAAGGTATTACCTTTTTTCCGAGAACATTCCATCGGGATGAACTGTCCCATGTGAAATCTTCCCGGAATTACCGAAAATTCCATTCAAATGGTAAGCGCTCTAGAACCATTGCAGTTAAGGTAATTCCCTTGAAATTGTTCTACTATCAAACTTTTTTTGAAACTTGGTGTAATGAACATTCATGATATGAACATTATAAAAATGCGATTAAAAAATGGGGTCACCGTGCTTGTTTACGCGTCAGCAGGCTCTTAAAATGGGGTATTTTTACTTGTTGCGCGTTAAAAGTTCGAATCACCTTCATACAGAATTAAATCTTGGTTACTTGAAGGACACAAAATTTTGTCTTGAAAGTAAAGCTTCATTTATTGACAAAAGCAGTATTGCTTCATTTAAGCCGTTTTTGACCGACTGGTTGAGGGGATATTGCACTTTTTCGGACAGTTCCGTGGCTAACTTGAAGTCCTCGCCTTGGCCAAAATACACTCAGTTGGGAACTATTTTCCAAAAAAAAATCATGTTCTACTATCAAACTTTTTTTCCTCTTCAAATATGTTCTTCATTAGACTATTCGTAACAAATACCTGAAATAAAAATCGGGGGTCACCTTGCTCGTTTAAGAGAAAAGGAGAACTCATTCCGTTATCGAGCTTAGTTTAAGGGAAATCCCTTACGTTTTGCACGTGCACGCGCTCATGTGCGCGCGCTGATGACGCAAAAATCGTGCGCAGAAGGGATGCGCAATGCAATACTAAGGAATTACCTTAAAGACATTATGTAATTTATGATAGTCAATGAGCATACAACGAAAGATGTGCAAGGTCAAGGACCTTCATACATAAATCTTGTTTTCTTCTTTGATGTATACCAGCCTTCACATGGTAACGTAGTTTTCTTTTATTACATAAGTTTGTTGTACAAGCTATTCTTCTTTAATATGAAGACAAAAATAATAAAAAGGAATTGTGCGGAAGAAAAAAAGATATATTTAAAAGCGTGCAGAAAATCATTACTCAAGGATGCCAAAATGCGACCTTAAAAACAGCGACAATAGGAACGTTTTGTGTAGTTTTTTTTTCTCAGATTTCACAAATCTTTTATTGCAGTGTTGCACATGCACGAGACTTCCTAACTATCACGTTTTTTCGAGTGACCGCAAAATGTAACGTGAACCGATGTAATAATGCACGTGTTTAGACGTAAATGGGGAAAGATTATCTCTTTAACGAACATGGTGACCTATCCTTTTATTGTATTTTTCGAAACAGCGCTGGGTAGGAAAAATTCAACAACAGTTTAATTTTGTAAAAAAAAATCGTTTTATTGCTGAGAAATCACCTTAATTGAATCAAAACTAAACAAAAGTAACAAACGTGAGATGACCTGTTGATGGCTACCCCGAGTCTTGGTACTGAAGAAATATTGGGAAATAATTATTTAAGACTGTATTTTCATTGCATGGAGTATTTCTACTGAATCATGCTTTGAGCTGAACTGGCTCTCACGCAAAGCTGTCTGCATCTCAGCCTATCTAATTCCCAAAAAGATTTTTGCTGTTTTTCAACTATCAAATTTCTTAAGTCAATAAACACAAAAAAAACATGAAAAATTATATATAGCCATGATGGAGGACGATTAACAAGGCATGGGAAGGTCATATATAATATGATGAAATAATATGATAAAAGCTCTTTATGTGTTACGCAATCGGTAGAAAAAGTTCAGTTTGGTTGGAGAGCTTCAATGGCCGGAAAACCACAGTAACAAACTGATGAAGAGTCTTTGCTCCACTGCATATCTGGTTCAAACCGCTTATTCTTCCACTTCAAAAACAACATTCGCAGGACGATGGAGTTTAAACATTTAAGTTTGTTGACATCTTTTTGCTCAAGTATCCACGTGGAAACCCACGTGGCTGACCTTTGGAGCTATTTTCGTTTCCATGATAACGCACGTGTATAATTTTCCCATCAGTACGAGCCTACTGTCGGCAGATTTTTTCGGCGGGGGAGGTGGAGGGGAAGGGTAAAAATGTAAAGCAACTTGTTATTTCGTTGTTAATCCAGTGTACCTTTCAGCAAAGTGCAAAAGAAAGAAACATTAACGTGTCACCTTTCCTTTCAATCACATACAGATTTAACTTTACAAGAAAATAATGTTACTTGTACGAGCAGTGTGAATCTTAAAATGCCAATGGAGAGTAAAGAAGATATCACCACCCGCACACGGGAATTACACTTTAAAAAAGGATTTTGATCTGGGCCCCAGACTTTGTTTGTTTGGTTTTTGCTTGTTGTCAGCGTGAAGCATCACGTGTTCGTCTGATGCTGCATCTTTATTACGAGGTCCAAAAATCGTCGTCATTTTAGGAGGCTTTGATAGACTGAGACTATTTGGAAAGTTCAAACCGATTTTAAGTGATAATGGGCGACATAATGCGAATTTAATGAACTTAAGGTTACTTTAGACAACTTAACGTAAACCGATTTGAGTAAAACTAACAGAAAAACAAGAGTGTCAGTAGGTACTTTACATACTGGAGGAGGCATTGTGACTTTGTACCTTGAAATTTTATGTAAAAAAAAAAACAGTAAAGTACATCTCAGTTTTCGTTATTATTGTCCATTCCGTGAAGTCTGCAACCATTCACGATCGGCGGTTTATTGTGGTGTGAGTGTTGTAAGGTGTGCAACAAAATGAAATAAATTCAGTACATTTCTAATTCCTATCGAGATAAGGAAACCATGACGAATTGTATACATACCTTGTAAAATTTATCAATTATTCATGAGGTTGCAAACCAATCCCAGAACAGTATTCAGATCACATGTACACAACTGTAAACCCCAATACAAATCAACTGTCTGAAAGCTCGGGAGGGATTGAATAGGTAGCAGGGAAAGGCTGGGGTTGATGAATTATTAAACAGTAGAATTAACTTTTGATACAAACTCCTGCTCAGCTAATTAGTATTCATTAAATTTTGATACAGATCTCTACTGATTAAAATGAATAACAAAATGGGCATATTTTCATCATAGAATTTAATGCGATGAAATATTGCTTCAAAGAATGTCGTTTTACCTCCTGTCACTTTTCTCCAGTATGTTAAACGCCTTTTCTCCTTGTACGTTTT
>JAHPZR010001186.1:0-12500 GCA_019787425.1 Platygyra sinensis | reverse complement strand
TATTTCTGAAAACGTCTAATATTCATTCATACAATACCACGATCAATCTACGTCTGGAAAGTTTTTATGTTAAAAAGTTATAGACTAGAAATACAAAAACAATTCTTTCTCTTCGGCTCCAAGTTAAAGCTGTGGAATGAGATACAAAGCTATATAACGAATCTTCCAATGAAAGCTTTCAAAAAATTGCTATTTGGATATATTAGAAATGGAGGATGACTATATTGGAATCCCCCTGATTATTAAAAAAGTAGGTACATAAATACACTAGAAATACAAAAACAATTCTCTCTCTCGACCCGGAGTAAAAGCTGTGGAATAAGATTACCAAGCTATATAACTAATTTTCCAAAGAAAAGCTTTCAAAAGAGTTCTCCGCAAATTGCTATTTGATATTTAACAAATAAAGAAGCCTAGCTAAGCCGTGTATTACACTGTGATAAAACACGACATGCATTTGAGAACACGAGGGAAATGTAGAAAACACGAGCTGCTGGCGAGTGTTTTTCTACATTTCTCGAGTGTTCTCAAATGACCGGAGTGTTTTATCACAGTGTAATACACGGCTTAGGCTTCTTCATTTGCTTTAAAATATAGATTTTACACGTGCAAAACAATAAAACACGCTTTTTCTATGTTTTATAGTCTGATAAAATATAGGTTTTTCGACCAATCAGAGCGCGCGCAGGGTTCCTATCTATATTTTAAATTAGAATGGAGAATGACTATATTGAAATCCCACTGATTATTAAAAAAGTGGGTACATATACACTTGCTAAGGGTTTTAATATCTGGCGTTTTTTCTTGTCTTTATGCATTGTAAATTCAGTAAGCGCTGTATCACTAAAATCACTAAATCACTTAACTTCTGTGTTTTATTTATTTCTAGTTGCAATCTGCAAGGTTTTCTATTAGCCTACGGTTTTTTTGTTTTAATTCTAGATAACTTATGTCATTCATTTGCTTGTCTTAACCCCGCCCACGAATAGCTTTCCAGCTATTTTGCGGGGCAAACTATCTCAGCTTCTGTATTTTTTTGTACAAAAAGAAATAAAGTGATACTCAGGAGGGAGGGGGTGATTTCTATTGTTTTTCGAGTGTCTGTCAGAGACCGACCTCCATCACTGCCAGTGTGACGTCACATAGCAACAAGTCGAAGGCTTCGCTCGTCTTGCCCAGATTTGGCGTCGGGGACTCCACTGAATTCAAAGAAAAAATAGGATAATACAAGATATTATTGCGCTATTATTCACTAAATTTATGTATAAAATGTGCAAGCTTTGTAGTGGATATTGTCTGTGAGTACAACTGTTTGTTGTTTTGTGCGCGTTTTTTGTTCCAAATTTTATTGAAAACAAATCGGGTCAAGTGGAGTTACCGCCATCTTGACTTCCAGTCAAGTAAAAGGCCACCAAAAACGCCCGCCGTTTTCTCTTCAAGTTTTCAACAAAAGTACCTCATAATAGGAGGTTTTGTTCCTTTTTGATATAACTTTCAAGCCATTGCTAGTTTTTCTCAATGTGATGAGCCACTTTGCTCAACAATCCTTTTGAGTGCGAGGGCGTACATGTCGATTTGATTTCTCGCGTGTTAAACTTTGTTCGATTGGTGAAAGGTCAAGAGTGTCTATGTTTACCAAGCTGTTAGCTGGTTGAGTGCTTTGTGTTTTTAAATTTTGTGGGGTAGATGACTGCCTGTGTGCGCCAGAAGGGCTAACCTTCAGAATTCCCGGCCACGATTACGTGACATTAAATGCCTGCTCCCGTAGTCCTGCAGTCAATAAAATATTTGCATGTGGAAACAAAAGAGAAAAACTTAATGTATACACGAAACAAGCGTGCTACACATGAATATACCTCGTTCTAAAATCCATCAGCGAACAAGCACGTTACACATGAAAAGACTTCCTTCTGTAATCCATGAGCCGAAACCCGGAGTTTTAATATTCATTTTATCCACTGCGGGACTGCGGGAGCAATAGTTTTACTCGTCTTACTTTCATAGCAATAGTTTTACTCGTCTTACGTTCATCAACCCATAAAATGGCGATACTCATCGTTACGTCTCCTATTGTCCTTTATGTGCCAACCAGAGGTTTTATTGGGTCTCGAAACAAAGGATTCTTTTGTTCTGCATGTGGTTGGCAAAATTTAAATATCAAAAGACTTGTTTGTAAACAGTGAATATATCTATAGAACACCACTGCGGGACTACGGGAGCAAGCGTTCGATGTCACGAATCGTGGCCGGGTATTCTGAAGTCGCTCTCCAAATGCCATTCCATTAACTTTGAAGGGATTGTTGAGACGAACCATAAGTACTGAAGGCTTAATTCTCGGCACAGAGCAAACTTAATATACCATGTACCAAACCTCCTATTCTGGGATCAGGACATCTCCGCATTTCTGCGTGGGCTCCGGAAAACATTGTCAATCCATTAAACTTTGTCGACGTCTCAGGCACTTGTTAGTATGTTTCTACTCAAAAAATGAGGCTTTCGAATAACTTATCCTACCACAAATTACTGCAAAGAAGTCTTTCATATATTTTGAATCCTGGGAAACATTGAACAAAGTAATCGAATCATCAAAAAGTTAGAAATTTCCACATTTCTTTCAGTTAACGAACCAAAAAATTTGGCCGCCATATCGAAAATCACCGATGTATGACGTGACGTCACACTGGTAGTTATGACTAAACCACTGATTTTAATACCTGGAGACACCCCCTCCCTCCTGGTGATACTCTTCCCACTCTTCCTTGTCTTCCTAACTCGAAGTCTCTTTATTCCAGGAAGGAGATTTAGACCCGAGAAAAAGTTTGAAATGCTGATAAACTGTTTGGAAAACTGGAAAGGACATTTGGTCTGACTTGGAAAGAAGAATTACTACAGTCAACAAGGTCATGAGTACTTCACTGGCAGACCCACTTTTATAACTGAGAAAACGTGAAGTAAAACCAGCCAAAAGTGCAACTTGGTGATTTTTTCCTTTTTCCTGGGACACCTTTTACAATTTCGGCAGGAGATGAACAACTGCTGACCTTACTGCTGTCACACTAGTGCTATTGTTCAAGTAATTTAAGAGAACGGTCAGTCAATAACGTCAATGAGTTGCAAAATAAAATGAACTGGTTGAGGAAACCCTATGGTCATTTAGAATTATGATTTACTCTATGACTCCCCTAACTGACAAGATTACTTTCACTTTCATTCCTAGCCCACCGGAGTATTTTTGGACGACATTAAAAGTGTCTGATATATGTCTTCAATCGAAACAAAAACTACAATAGTAAACGAAGAAGTCAAAAATCTATGCTACTTAAGACCAGGTATCTAAACCTCCTTCACGGTTGTAATTTTCTGTTTGCACCGGCTTAAAAAAAAATTTTTAATGAGTTTGAGAAAAAACTTAATTTCTTATGCCCTGCTTTGCTTCCTTTTGAGTTTCCTACCACTTCACGTTGAAACTGAAATATAACTGTAACAATCTTAATGTTTCTCATGTTTACTTTCTTGCTTCCTGATGCAATCATCTTTTAGGCCCTATTTACTACAACTTCTGTGTTACATACTTTTGATCTAATTGCAACTAAATCAAGATTTTCAGGGTCCAAACCTCGTTTCCACCGTAAGGAAGCAGGATAGACCCCACGAAGGGACGTTTTTACGTCAAGAGGTGGGAGGAAACAGAATAGGGAGGAGGGAGAAAATGGCCCAAAAAAAAGTTGGGACGAGGGAGGAAAATAGGGGGAAAAAAGTAGGGAGGAGGGAGAAAAAAGAAACGTAACCGTTTAGAGAGGAGGGAGAAATTGGCTCAAAAAAGTAGGGAGGAGGGAGAAATTGGCTCAGAAAAGTAGGGAGGAGGGAGAAAATTGGCTTCAGAAAGTAAGGAGAAGGGAGATTTACCCCCCTGTTTTCCCCCCCCCCCTCCCCACCCCCCCCCCCTCCCCTCCGTCAAAGTGGTATTTCATGCAGAACGTTTGAATACTTTCATGTATTACTAAGACCTATAAAAAGAAAGTTTTTAGCCCTATAATAAGAGCAGGAAAACTGGCCTCCTGTAACAGAGGTTCCCGTTCGAAACAACCGTTTGAAGTACGGAAAAGTGAAACTGTACTCCTTCAGACTCCACAGTCTCTCGTCCGGTCCTCTCCTCCATACCATGACAACAGGCCCCTTGATATGCGACACTAACTTATATTTCTTATTTTCCTTCAAACAAACTGAACGATCAAACTGTACATCAAAGCCATAATACAACTCACTTTCGTCCATTAACAGAGGTATAGACTCCAGATTAATTTTACAAGAGTAGAATCATCTGTGGGCACCTTTGCACTTCCGTGGGATACTGTGTACTCTCCAACCCTCAGACCAAAATGCTGAACTCCGTATAAATTGATGGGCTTGTTTGACAGTGAAATTAATACAGTCTGGACTACCGGAATACTTCCTTCGCTGGCGGAGGAAGAAACTTTCTAAATTCTGCGGCACCGATTTCCAGCCAATCCAATCCTTGGAGCTTGTGAGAATGGTAAAGAAGACTCTAAAACACCAATGTAATGTTTCATCATTAAAAGTAAGAACGTGAGAATCGAAGACAAAAGCGACCAACTCCCTTTGCGACATAAGTGGGAATCTTATCGCTTTCACGATCTCTTCTCCAAGAAATTCGTCTCTTTTCGTCCTCCATCATGAGTTAAACCTTGCTTTGAGGCCCAGCGATCAACAGCTTTAAACAGTTCCACTTCCTTCACGTTCAACTTTTCCCTCTTCACTACAGACTCAACTACAGATCGCCTCAACTGTGACAAATTTCATCTGACGGTCACAGCTTCTTCTGTCAGCGTCTCGATCACTTCCCCAGCATCGATCTTCCAAATCTTTATCTTCAAATTTCTGAGCGTGTGGCAGAATGCAAAACACGTTGGATGCTTTCAAATTGTCTCGCAGAAAAGCGGTACATTTCTCAGCGAGAGAAGGTACTATGTATTTGTTCGCCAAGTACAGCACTTGTATCACATTACTTCCGCTCAAATTTGCGTCGTCGGTGTAGTATGGGTGGCCGATGACTGCCATTCGATTTTTTTAACATATTTTTTGGAGAAAAAAAGATAAAACATAAAAAAACGACATTAAAAAATTAAAGTGAAGTAAAATTAAAACAAATATAAAATGACTATAATTTGAAATTAAGTGAAAATTAAAACTTAAAAGAAAATAAAATCATTATAAAATTCCGAAAACTAAATTAAAAAAAGTGAAAGTGAGAGTAAAAAAGTAAAAAAATTAAATCCCTTTTAAGTTTCAAATCAACTGAAAAACAAAATGAAAATTAAAAATGTCCATGGTCTATGGACTGCCATAGTATCCCAAGCAGACTGTGCAAAAAAGTGGGCTTTGGATGAAGGAGAGGAGGACTGGTGACGGTTTAGATTTTGTATGTCGGCCAAAATAGCTATCCAGTGGAAAAAAACAAATTTAAAGACGGCGAATGAAAAGAGGAAACGAAACTGGGCAAGCGTAAGGCACCCTTCTCATGACATCGTACAGAAAGAAGAAATAGGTCATCCAAAGATTAAGCCACCGAAAGTTTCGGGGCAAGGCCACAAAAAGTACAGTCGCATCGGCCCGCGAGAAAATTCGTCCCTTTTCGACTACGAAGAAGTAAACCACTTGACAACATAAAAAGAACCGCGGTGTAGAAAGGCACTTCGCTTTCAATAGTGGGAAGAACGTATGGTATGCGGACGTCCCTTGCGGGTGAGCAAGGCCCAATCTTGTTTCTTCTGTGCAAATTCCCTGACCTAAAAAGGTGGTTCATGGTACGTTTCATGGAGCCAAAACAAATCGGAGATGTGGGACGCCGAAGGAAACCGCATGGAAACTCGACAGGCCTGCCGCTGAAACGACCGTTTAGACGGGAAAAAAAAACCCAGTCGTTGCCAAGTTACCAAAAGTCGAAAGCCCGAGTAAAACGTTTTCCCAAAGAGTCTATCGGTGTTTAGAAAATGATGAGACTCGGCAAAGTGATCAACGGAAGCACTGTAAACGATTGATCTCTTCACGTTTTTGCTATTGCCGACATGACCGTGGTCGGAGTCCTTCCAGTGGTGGAGTTTCAGCCTAGCCAAAAGAGCCTTTTGAAAAAAGGAGGGGTTTCGTGAAGCGTTCAAAGCCACAAGTAAAAACAGCAGGATTCTGTAAATCAGCAGCGGGTTTGTGAAGAGATATCTGGAATCCGCAGTGGGACATAAATACAAGGACCAAAAACAAACATTGGAAGCAGCACACAAAAAAAGGTTGTACAGATGCAACGTGCTCGCGAGAAATTTCACCCAGAACACTGGAGAAAGAGTTGCAGTTGAAATGGTAACTTGGAACAGAATTTAACTTTCCACTGAGAGAGACTAAGATCGCCCTAAAATATTTTGTTCTGGCAAATGTTTTACACGACGTCGACGGAAATTGTCTCACGAGTCACCCAACAGAGCACGGCATATATCACGAACCGTAGAAGTCTTGTAGGCTAGTCAACCCTATTTTACACTGAACTGGATATAGAATTGGTATGAGAAGCGAACTATTATTTATGGAGACTGCGTTATACCTTGTATGATTTTTGGCTCATTTTGCAAGAATTAATTTTCCAGAGAGACTTTGTATCTGGCAAATGTTTTACACGACATTGACGGAAATTGTCTTACGAGTGACCCAACAGAGAACGGCAAATGTCACGAACCGTAGAAGTCGTGTAGGCTAGTCAACCCCATTTTACACTGAACTGGGCATACACTTTTTTTTATATATAAGAATGTTGTTTTTCCGGCCCAGGCTGAATATTCTTATTTTTCTGCCGATTTTAGGCTGAAAATATTCGTGTATTATTCTTAAATTTTATCTTATGACATTTCCGTTTTCGAATTTATTGGGGTATCAATATTAAAAGTGTTTGGTATCTCTATCGCGTTACATTGTGCACATGCGAGGTCAAAATATAATGTAGCTACAATCTTGGACAGAATAAAATGAGAAATATAACCACCCCTCCCACCGAATCAATGATGAACTCGCGGCCTAACAAAGCGCGCTATTTTTTCCATCATTGAAATGGGGGGAGGGGTGGTCTTAATTTCTCATTTATTTTGTCCAAGATTGTAGCTAGATGTCACGTCAACCGACACTTGGCCGTTTTTGCTCTAGAAAAGCGTTTCAAAAGCATTTCACACTTTGCCATAGGTAGTGCAGGTTTTTTCGTTTCGCCGTTCAGAGCAAGGAAAAATTTACAAGAAGATATCAAAACATTTTTTACTGCCATGTTTACAATCCAAATTTACCGGTAGTTTGAGAACAATGACTGTTTGGTTAAAAGGGTGTTATAAATTGATAATCATTGTGATCATTACTTCGAATTCAATAATTATTGTGTCCATTGTTTCCACAGTTTGCCTTTCACAGGGAATGCATTTGTAGCTGCTGTAGAAAGTGGACGTCGTGCTGTTCTGGTTAGCACAGGGACACAAGATCGCACTAAGTTGCTGCAAAACTTGACTGCTGTGCTTTGTCAGGAAGAAAGCCACTGAGCCCAGAAAAATTCTGCATCCTTTTGCCCAAGTGGATTGACATGCAGAATTTCCGAGTGTTTGGAATTTAATTGTATTTTATATGAAAATTGGCCAATACTGCAGAAATTGGGATGCAGAAATTCTGCGTCCCTTGGCCCAAATGGATTAAGATGCAGAATTTCTGAGTGCTTAGGATTTAGTTGTATTTTGTGTGAAAGTTACCTAATATAGCAGAAATGGGGATGCAGAAATTCTGCATCCCTATTCTCAAATGGATTAAGATGCAGAATTTCTGAGTGCTTAGGATTTAGTTGTATTTTGTGTGAAAGTTACCTAATATAGCAGAAATGGGGATGCAGAAATTCTGCATCCCTATTCTCAAATGGATTAAGATGCAGAATTTCTGAGTGCTTAGGAATCAGTTGTATTTCATATAAAAATTAGCTAATGTTGCAGAAATGGGGATGCAGAAATTCTGCATCCCTTTGCTCAAATATATTAACATGCAGAATTTCTGAGTGCTTAGGATTTAGTTGTATTTTGTGTGAAAATTGCCTAATATTGCACCAATGGGGATGCAGAAATTCTGCATCCCTATGTTTAACTGGATTAAGATGCAGAATTTCTGAGTGCTTAAGATTTAGTTGTATTTTATATCAAAATTAGATAATATTGCAGAAATGGGGATTGCCTCTTAAATGTAACTTGTTTAGATGTAGGTTTTACAGTGTTAATGTTAGGAATCTTTCGAGGCCAAATCACCCTTTGGTTGAGTGTTGTTAGATTCATACTGTATTAAAAGTAGCTTATTTTTTCATCAGATACCTGCTTGTAGTTTCTAACTCAGGTTTTTAAGTGCTTAAATCTGTTCCGAATAAATTTAAGGTTTTATCGTGATGGCTAGAAGTCGCAGTTTCGTTGGGTTATTGGTAATCTTCTCCAACTCGTACTGTGCTCACCGTGAAATACTGTCTTTATTGCTCGGAAAACAGTTTTTTTTCTGTTAATTATAGGGTCTTTTCGACCAAATTGCGAAGTTTGGAAAAACGCATTTTAGTTTGGAAGACGTTAACTGTATGGCAAGACGCTCACCTACAATAAAATATACATGGGAAGACTCCATGGGCAGTCTGGTGATGAGTGGGTCACTGTTGAAGAGTATATAGATGGGAAATTCACAAAGTAACTGAACAACACTGGAATACCTTGTGGTGTAAACTCCGAGATTCGACAGAAATGTGAAAGTCTGGCACACTTTTCGTATGAGCGATCACATGAAAATATCATGGTGGTAGATATGCAGGGCAGTGATCACATCCTATTTGATCCTGAGATTGCCTCAAAGGAATTGTTAGATGGTGAAGAGGTGTTATTTTCTTCGGGCAATTTGTCCCTTACAGCAATCTCCAACTTTATTGACTATCATCCTGATTGCAATATGTTTTGTGTCTTGTTAGGACTTACAAAATTTCCAAAACAAAATCCTTAACTACCTTGTCCATTATTGTTCAACTCTGGATTAGGCAAGGAAACTTTGAAACATAAGTCTGCCATGTCAAACCTAGATGTTTCTTTTACCAGTTTATGCAAAAGACACATTTAGTTGTTGAGCCTAACAGACTACACGTTGTTTTAATTTAAACTAGCTGTTGGCTTTGTTGCAGACAGCCATGCAATCACTACTTTATCTGAAACAATCAAGAAGATAGTATTGTTTACAAGTTGAGTTACTGTTACATGCAATGTGCTTGCAGTTATATTTCTAAGTAAAGACCCTTCAGGGAATTCAAAAAAGGTAGAGGTATAATTCCTAATGACAAATGACATTTATTGTATAGTAAGAAATCACTTATTGGTGACAGATTTATGACAAATATCAAATGTAGCTGTTGTATGATCAATAACAACAAAATATGTTACAGATTGCTTTAAGTGAAAATCATCATGTCTGATGCCTGTTACAACTTGTTGATTACAGTGACCAAATTGTGTTGTTTGAAGATAAGAGAAACTCTGAGTAGATAGATGTATGTTAAAATTATGTTTTAAATAAAGATATTCTTCTCTACAGTCTTTTGCAACAATATTGTTAAAGTTGGAAATCAGCCGTTCACACTCCATTCTAACTGCAGGATCAAGAAAGTCATCTTTAACATTAAGAACACCAGACTCTTCAGCTGCTTCCCTCAATTGGTCCTCTGAAACTGGCAACCCTGAAAAGATGGTTGAGATAGTTTTTTGAGCTAAGAGTGTCTGAATTAAGTTGAAATCTTTATGCTGTGCAAAAGGTTATAATATCAATGGCTAAGAGTATACATTTACCCTTAGTAACTGCACCAGTTCACATCCTCTGGAGCATTCTTAAGATGTGCTTCAATTTTATCTCTGGTAATGTTAGTTGCTGTTACGTGTCGCCCTCATAAAATAATAGGGACCTTTAGATCGGAGGACGAGGATGACTACGAGTACAAGTTGTCTGTTCTGAGCATGTGCACTTCAAAAAAAATGTCGGCCTCTGAACCTTATGCGCATGCTCAGTACGGAAAACTCATACTCGTGGACGTCCTCCTATCTAAAGGTCCCTAATGTCTCTTACTTACATGTACTTACGTATATAATTATGTAAGTCAGTAAGTAAGTAGGTAGGTAGGTAGGTTGGTAGGTAAGTAAGTAAGTAAGTAGATATATTATTCTTAGTTTAAATTTTTTCCCTCTTTGTTTTTATATCTATTGCTATGATTATTATTTACAAAAAAGTTGAAACTTAATCCAAGGATGAAATAGTCAAATATCCAAGATTACCACATTGTTCTAAACCATATTCCTCCGGGAAGCTGTAGATATGGTCAGGTATGCCACATGGAAGGACAGCATCTTTCTGTGGTCTAATTCTGTGAGCATTCCAGGTAGTGTCTTTGAAAGTATCGAGTTCTCTTTGCAGGAGGGGTATCATAATAAATGCAAGAAGCATCCTGTGGGTCAAGAAAACACTTTAAGCACTCGGTGAAAAGAGCTCTTAGTAAATATGTTATTTTTCATGAGTTTGTTTTACTGTTCAGGTCCTATTCTTTTGTTTTGCAGGGTAAGTTTCCACTGCTTTTATATAGTGTTCATAGCCTGCCAGTAATTTTTTTTCATTCATTGTCCTCACCTGTCAGTGGAATTCCTTGGATCATAGTGACCTTGCTCTTTTAACCAGCTCAGATGGCTCTTGAAATATTTCTCCAACCTCTCGTGGAGTTCTCTCCACCACCTCTCTATCTTTAAAAATAGAGACAACTGATTTAATCACAACTTACAATTTCAGTAGTTCCATTGCTAGAAAAAAATTTACAAACCAAGGCAATGAGCATAATTTTTTTGTAAATAACATTGCATTGACGGTGGCATATCATATATGTTGCTTGAAAAGTTCAAAGCAATTAAATGTCAACATTTTTGTTACTAATGAATGCTATTACAATGCACAGGTCAGTGGGTGGGGAATTTCAATTATATTTGACCTCACATTTTTACCTGGGGTTAGGGAATTTTACAGCAATTTTTTTGGAAGATGTCAAATACCCGCCCCATGCCCCGCCTCCCCCCCCCCCCCCCCCCCCCTCGCCGGCTAAACATTGATAGAGTGCATACGATGTAAAGTTTAAGACGTCTTCTGTTCATAAACTCACTTGCTTTGAAGTTGATGGGCCATAAATCACTGTCTCAAGCGGATCAACATCACCATGATGTCGTCTCAGGAAAGCATGCATAGTTGCCAGTGTTCCTGTCTGAGTGCCCCTATCCATTCGTAAGGAAGACGCCATGGTTCTAGTCTTGTACAAGTACTCCAGGTACGGCCAATTACTTGTGAATCAGAGTTTGACACCCATACGCGAAGCCACAAAAGTTTTCGACTTGCCGTGTCGATGCAACCGTATATGGCCAGAGGATAAGTGCTATTTTGATACCCCATAAGCTTATCATGACCATCAACTGAGTGTACAAAATTCGGCCCCTTAGTAGTGAAATGTCCCTTTGGCTTCCTTTTCTTTTCACCAACACTACGAGCTTCAAGACCCTCCGGATCCAAGTCATACATGACAGCGTGGACCAAGTCTCTTGGTACGTTCAGTTCATGCTCCTGTCGAATCTTTTTTTGCATGGCCCGGTATCCCAGAAGTTTCCCAGGTCCGTCCATCTCTTCTGCAATGGCCTGCCGCACATCGTCAACTGTTACTTCCTTGTCACTATAAAAGATACCAAAATGGCGAAGCCTGCGATCCAGTGAACGAACGCTCGAAGTGTAACAAGAATAATCCCTTCTTACAAAGCTTAGAATTTGTTCTCGTTTGAACAATTGGCCATCGTACTTCTGCAAATCTTCCTTTAGTTGCAAGTCCTCCTTCCAGGCATCATTGCGAAAATAAGACATTATTTTACAGTGCTGTAATTCGGAAACACCCCGACTGAAATAACATCAATTGTCACCAGTCCCCTCTCCTTCATCCAAAGCCACTTTTGCACAGTCTGCTGGGATACTATGGCAGTCATAGGCCATGGACATTTTAATTTCATTTTGTTTTCAATTGATTTGATTTAATTTTTACTTTTACTCTCACTTTCACTTTATTTTAATTTAGTTTCGAATTTATAATGATTTTATTTTCTTTTAAGTTTTAATTTTCACTTAATTTCAAATTATAGTCATTTTATATTTGTTTTAATTTTACTTCACTTTAATTTTTTAATGTCGTTTTTTTATGTTTTATCTTTTTTTCTCCAAAAATATGTTAAAAAATCGAATGGCAGTCATCGGCCACCATAAAGTGTCTACGATTTGGTTAAACGTCTCTAATTTTGAAACGGCGTCCCTAAATGAATGGCTATCAAATCACTTTTTCTTGTTAAATTGCGTGATAGTGCAACCCAAGAATTTTTGCAGAAACTACGGCA
>JAHPZR010001185.1:52500-85175 GCA_019787425.1 Platygyra sinensis | reverse complement strand
GACAAAACGTGGGGTAGGCCACATGGCCTAGGCCATGGTGTAGGCCATGGCCTACCCTGTAGCCTACCCTATGGCCTACTCTATGGCTTACCGGTGGTCAGATTTTGTAAAACATTAACACAACATTGGTAAGAGTCGACTGAGTACGCTGCATAAACTTCTATCAATCGAATAGGGGTATACTAAAAAGTCACAAACATGATTTTCAAAGTCAGATGGAACAAAACAAAATATGCCAATGTTACAGCACTCAGCCTTAAAACACCCTGTTTCTCTCTGTCTTCAACGTATCCTCGAGTCAAGCACTCAGCTTTAATAAAAGGGAGGAGAAGGTCCAATATTGTGTCACCCAAAATGGCGGCGCCACGATCCATTTAGCCTGCGTAGCAAGCGTTTCCATGGAGCAAAGAGCGGAGAAACGGGGTTTTCGGCATTTTGCCCGCGTGAAAAATGGGGCGAGAGCAAAAATAAGAAGGAGGGGGTGGGGGCAAAATGCCGAAAACCCGATTTCTCCGCTCTTTGCTCTACGGAAACGCTTGTTACGCAGGCTACGATCCATTTAAGTGGCTGTCAGTTTGTAACATTTAGTGGAGTGTTAGTGTAAATAAGAAGTGAACAGTGGGCTGTGACTTACCGGTAATGTGGGACAGGGACTGTGATGCTGGATTCGTGAATCATGGACGTGTGGACTGGAGGACGCGTGGACTCGGGGTCGTGGGACTCACAAAAGAGGCAATTTGAGCCGTCGATCTCCGAGTCGTGGGGCACGAGGACGTGAGAACTCTCTGAGACGTGATACTGTTAGCATGAGGACATAGGGATATCAAACAAACATCACCCGATTTTTGCATGTAACATGTAAAATATAATTTTCTGTGGTGTCCAGAAAGGTATTTTAAACAGCTATTATGTGAACCAGAGAAAGGTACATGCCAGGAAACCAAGGAAAGATACAAATAGATTGTTTTAGCCTGAGTGCGGTAAGATTTGCATTGTTTCGTTCCCTATTGAAAATTGTGTCAGTGACTTTTGGGATGCCCCTGTTCGATTTATAGAAGTTTATGCAGCGTACTCAGTTGACTCTTACCAATGTCATGTTAATGTTTTACAAAATCTGACCACCAGTAAGCCATAGAGTAGGCCATAGGGTAGGCCACAGGGTAGGCCATGGCCTACACCATGGCCTAGGATGGCCTAGGCCATGTGGCCTACCCCACGTTTTGTCCACAACCCCAACCTCTGGGATGTTATTGTTATAGGTTATCTATGGCTGATGATTTTTGATGTCCTACTTCTTCATATGTGTTTTCCTTTGCATGTTGGTGGAAGTGGGAGAGTGAGACTACACTAAGCTTAAATTAATAAAATTAATAATAAGTGTTTTATGTGCATTACCAACAACAAGATGACAAAGGGAAACTTTGTATTATCATACCTGTAAGGATATATTATACCAGAACCAGCAAATATGTTTGAAGCAAATGCTAAATTACCAAAAGGTATCTTAAGAGACTATGGGCTTGGAGTCTTCTTTGCTATATTTCCCAAAAACTAAATTTATCCACCAACACTGTAGTTCTCAAACAAAGAAAGCTACAGCATGCTGCTGTTAGTCTGCTTGCAGCCGGTCTCTTCTCTAAGGGTCACTTAGACGCCCGGGCTTAGACGAGTGTTTAGTCATCGCGAACGCAAAAGAGCAGTATGGCAGAATGGCCGAGTAGGGAAGAAGGCGAGACGATTCTTCTTTAGGCTAAATAGTGTCTCCTCATAACTCCTGCTGAAATTTCTATAGACAAACAGACTGCCTGCAGTCTATGCTGCTGTTTATGATATCAAATTTAGAATTGAAATAGACCAAAACAGAATACTTAGTGACCTATATAATGCAATTTCAGTCAAAACATCCCAGTATAAATGATTTAGTATACAGCTATATACCCTTCATGACTATTCTTAATTCAATTGGTTGTGATCATAATTTCTGAGGTGACCTGAGAAGGTAGTGTGGAGACTTTTTTTGGCAAGATATTTAACATTCAATGTAAAAATGTTAAAATCATTACATGATCATTGTGTTGTTGACCACAAGACTTGAATTGAAGTAAATAATAAATTTTAGTTAAACTGACAGATACTTGAAATGACCTGCATAGCATAGTTCTGGGTAAAAAGATCCCTTTGTACAAGTTAATTTCACTGAGGTGTAATATGAGAACATGCAATAAAACCATGAGCTATTCATTCATTGATAATTCACCAAGATAGGTAATCTTCCAGTTTAACAAAATATAAATCACAATTAAATGTAATTTACAGGTAAACTTAATGTTGACTGCTGACTCCAGAATATGTTTTTTGTGCTGGTTTTAATTTTTTATAGAAATATATAATATTATTATTGTTGTTATTTTGTGCCTGCCACTACTTTGCAATTCAGTTTAAACATACTTTGGAATTCAATTATTATTTTCAAGTAGAAGTCAATCAGTTTTTTTTTCACATCTTCCATCTACAATTTACCGGTAAGTTGCCACCACTGTAAATAGTATGATGTATATTATTTGTAACTAAACCAGGTCTTCTTTTCATTTAAATGTGAATGTGTGGTTCCCTGATTCCCTTTATTAGGGCTAACGCCTATGGGTTTCACATAGCACCTTAATTTACACTTCAGAGTTAATTCTCTGTTCCACCACTTCTTTTCATTTAGCCTGTTTTCTCTTTTACATGTATGTGACCTCACATTCACTGAGAACCCAGGAATAGACACCATACTCAGAGCAAATGTAAGCCATCCAACACCTAAGCACTGGGAGGAGAGAAATCTCTAACTCTCATCAGTTTAAGCATTGATATTGCAAGGGGCAATGTCTGCAGCAAATTTGTTAGTAGACCTTTTACTTCAAACACATTCAAGGTTGTTGAGAAAACCGAATTGTGTTCAGCACATTGTCTGCAAAATAGATACAAACACAGTACGTTAATCTTTGACTTGTAACATGAACAAGAATATCCTGAAAGTGTCGTACATGACTTGCCATAGGGGACCTACACAATTATTTTTAGCTACAAACATTTATGGTCCTCACCTCGGGGGATGTTCATGCAAACCATACCCAACTTTTATAATATCAATTTGCCAATATGTATTTTTCATTCCATGTATATTTCAATTTATTTTTGTTATTTTAAAAGGGCAGTCGCCTATTAGCAAGCTGTTTATCACTGCTGTCAAATAATAAGAAAATGACTCGGACGAAACTCAATCAAGCTTTACACAATTATTCAAGAATCTCCAACTTTATGCGTTGCGTGGCATAAATGGCGGCTCCATAAGGGTCTCGAGTAGGTTAAAGATGAGTTATTGCTCAAGGTTTTGATAACTAAACAGTTCTTTCTGTTTGGTGTCTCCGTACAAAGCTCTTTAAATTTGGGCAAAACACTTTTTCGAATAACGCGTGAGTGAATAACCGCACAGACCTAAATCTTGTAGGCTGGTAGACCAGACACGAGAGAGCGGCGGAAATCGAGCCTATAAATCTTGGCAAGACCGTTTATTCATCAATCATCTTGGTTTTATTGAATGGCTACGATTTATATTTTTGACGGGGTGACACTTCAAACCAGCAACTCGGACTCTACGCTAACAAGATCGTATAGTCATCTGGGTGCACAGCCAGCAGAAACTCACCTTTACAACCGTGACACTTCCTCAGTTGTTCCCTCTTTGTTTCCTTCGGCCGCCATTTTGAATATTTTGGCGGGTTACCGCTGTACACTCGTTCCCAGACTCACTGTTCCCCGTTCCCCGTTCCCCGTTTCCCCGTTCCCCGTTCCTCCGTTCCCCGTCTCCCCGTTCCCACGTTCACCCGCTTCACCCGTTCCCGGTCCCCGTTGCCCGTTCCCCGTTCCCCGTTCCCCGTACCCCGTTACCCGTCTGCCCCCGTTCCCCGTCCCCGTTCCCGCGTAGTAGTAACATCCCTTTCAATTTTGTGGTTTGTAATCCGTGTTAATCTTCTCCATCCTTAGCCATCCTTGTTTCTTTATGGTTTATTATTACCTCTTTGGTGTTTTACTATCTTTGTAAAGTATTATTTTCAGGTTTTCGTCAATTTAACGGTAATTTTGTCGATGGTCAAATTAACTCAACTAATATCGTGACTGTGCTCCTATAAGTACACACAAAGCAATCATGAATCAGGCACTGGAGCACCAGAAATATAATAACGAGGCACAAAAGCCGAAAACTAGGCACTGAAGGTCGAAAACGATGGAGGCCCTTAATTATTTATGCACGGGTTACATTTTTAGCTGCAATTTATGGTAGAAAAGATTTAACTTATCTCTTTCAGTTGATTGCTGGCGGTGTTAAATGAAGAATGTTCTGATGCTAAGAAAATGAATATTTTTTAAGTAAATAAGAACGTTTCAGATATCAACATATTTTCCAAATTGTCATTTTGACAAAATTGCTGTAGCGGCATCTATGGAAAATCGAGCGGGCAAGATAACTAGACTAGCTCCATTTGTCAACTCGAGTAGCCAATCATAGCTCACTGAGGATTCGCTTCATCTCGCCCGCACCGGAGCTAGCCATATACATATGGGTTATTGACCAATTGTGAGGTCAAGATGGCTGAATATTGGCTAAGTTCTTTTTTTGCGTGTTTATGGACCGAGACGAAGTCGAGGTCCAAAATCTCGCAAAAAAAGAACGAGGCCAATATCCAGCCATCTTGACCGAACAAACTTGGTCACTAAAGGACGGCATGAAGTTCAGCTAAATGAGTTTTTTTATAATTGCCGTTAGTATTATAATTATTTTCTTTTTTTGAGAGGAGGGGGGGGGGGGGGGACGTGGCGTAATATCAAGTATTTTTGAATCGCTGAAATAGCCGGGGAAAAAATCTGGTGAAAAAAAGGGCACTTGCACGCAATATCTATTCAATCCCACAAAGCACCCAACCCAATAACAATTTCAATTGATTTCCTATCATAACGATTCAAATATGTCTTGTGCAAATCAATTCTTCACTGTTCAGTTCATAGTGTAACTGTAAGCATACATGGCTCCTGGCATACTTAATATTGTTCTCCCCTTCGGCAGCATTATTACCATTTAAGTATACTAGTTATATGGTTTTCGGGGCAATTTTTCTTGCGGGATACAGCGGGTTTTCCCGGGCGGGCAAGATAGCTCCATCTTGCCCACTCGGCTAGCCAATCACAGGGCAGGATTCGGTTCATCTTGCCCGCCCATGCCCGTGGAGCTAGCCAAATACTAATGTTACTACAGGCTTTCGACAGTTGACTGGTCGTATGGAATATTCAACGTTAAAATTATTAGATGTTTTGCTACTCATGCCTTACTGAAGACCATGGAGGGAAACTCTTTAGTTTTTGAATGATGTTATTTGACTTGATAGCATTTTCTCAATAAATACATTTGACTTTGGTGGCATTCATAAGCAAGCGTAGAAGTATAACTACTGCCAAAAATGAACAAGAAAGAAAAATGGAAGAACTAAATTAAAATGAAACTCAAGCTGTTGCATTACTCTATAAAGTGTACGAAAATTCTTCTGAGTTGTCAGCTTGCCACTAGAGACCAAGCTGTACTTCGATGTAAGTGGTCATGAGATTCGTTGACAACCTTAGCCGAAGAGAATGGCATTTCAGTTTTGTGATTTCCTAACTGGTCGTTCTCGTAGGTTAAAGCTGATTTTTCCGTCCTATCTCAAGGCACCTGGCTGCAGCGGACCCTGAAATAACGCGTTTGTTTGAGAACTGCATGGGTCAATGTTTCAATCTCCTACGCTTAATTTTCCTCCTTTGGTCCGTGACTTGGCTTACAAATACGTTGGGCAGTTATCTAAGATTATTCGCCGCTTGGTATCTCATCTGCCTATCCACTATTTTTTCAATAAGTTGATTAACGCTTCTTTTCTTTAATGTTTGTAAACTTATAGCGGAAAAAATGTTTCTTATTTAACAAAGGAATAATGCAAATTGTCCTTCTCAATCGCAGGTGATGCGGCACAGGAGGTCAGGAAAATAATATATTTGAACCCTCCGAGAATGCTTTGCTTTGAAACGACAAGCAAAATACTACTTTAAACGAAACGAGCAGTACTCGACAAAAACAAAACAAGAAAATAAAAATCCTTAATTTTAAGTATTTTTTTGGTGTGTTATCCATTTATCAACCTCCCTTTGTTGTGTGAAACTTCACTGAAGTTTTCTTTAGAAAGCGTCTTTCCTGTCGCGAGTGTTTGTAAATGCAGGCGGTCTTTTAACTTTAATAAGCGTTTTTGTAGAGCTTATTAACTCAAAAACGTTGTGAGCTTTCAACACAAAACGGCTGAAGTACTTGAAGGTTACTTTTGAGTAATATGGAAGTTAGCAACAATGATAAGATACATCTTTTATCTTGAATGTTATTTCGGCTGAAAAATTACTATTTAAATGTGATGCAGCTTGATGGATACTTGAAAATATCTTTCAAAATCACTCTTTCGGCTTCGGTTTCATTTTTTTGCAACATATATAATTAAAATTATTATATTTAGCGAAGCACTATGCTTTTAAGCTCGCATCAGCCTTAATATCGAAACGAAAATTTCTGGCTTAAGTCCAAATGCCAACGTTTATAACAGTCTGTGGAAGTTTGCCCTGCATTCTAACTTAGGACAAAAAAGAAAGTAAATTATTTTGAAAATTAATCAGACGTGTGAAGTTTTGGCGAGTGTCTCGAACATAAACGATCTTTCTAACCACTGAGAATCATGCGTGTAGAATTTATTATGAACACAGGGGTTTGGAAACAATAACTTCGCTGTACTAATTAAATCTTTGCACTCCTTTCAATGCGATACAATCACAAAAGCGCTATCCGTTCTTTTCGCGTGGGTTTCCCGTTTTGTTGAAGTCGGATATCGTGTTCTGCTGTCGAGCTTAACGTAAGTACGTTTTGTGTAATAGTAGTTCGAGGGAGATGCAATTTATTTAGCTATGGGAAGTTTAATTTCGAAGAAAACAGAGGTGCAAATCTGGTTAATAATGCTCGTACTCTTTATTTTATTTCACCCACTAATCGTTTGAGTCTGTAACATTTTAACCGTTAGAATTCATACCATATTTGTAATCGCTTGCGTATAATTCTGAATTTGGTGAGGGATCTGAGGAAAAGAAAATTTTTACTTGAAAAGATTATAAATTTGTCATGGAATTTATTATGATCTCCAAAACTGTTACGAACTACAAGTAATTTGTTTGCAGGGTATAAATTATTGTTTCACTATTATTTGTTTTCGATTCTTTTCATGCGAATCGATATCTCTAAGATAACGGAACGGTAAAAACAAAACAAACGATAACGATTCTTAACGCGCGACACTGAGGATTAAACTTGCTTCACACTGTCTGTAGGTAAGACTTAAAAGAAAATCTGATATGCTCAAAGGGAACGAACAAACCGAAGTTTCTGCAGCGTCCATGCGCTCCCAGATTCTAAAATTAGAGCACAAAACAAAATTATAAGATGAAACTGTCAGTGTAGTGGTTGTACGATCATTTTCGCTATCTAGAATCTACTTCATGTAAAGATATTTTTGCCCGCGATCTCTTAGTACCTAATTCGGTCGTATGCAAAGGAAAAGCATTTTTGGTATCTGATGAGCACGTATTGATCAAAGATGAACAGATAGATCACAGTTGCAAGCCATTTTAACAGAAATGTTACAAATCTTTGATTTATGATTGGCTATTTGCGCTCCCGTAGACTGGATTTCAATCGATCACTGCCAGTTATTAAAGTACAAAGAATGAGCGAGTGAAATTGCTTGGCACAGCATAACACATTTAATGCTAATAATACCAACCTGAATAACTACATAGAATTTATTTTAGTCGTTGTAAACCTCAACTACCTGTAGTTTTGTGCCAAGGATGACGACATTTTGAGTGTCTCTGTCGTGCCGATGAAACTATGTCTTGCTTCTCTGTAGACAGGAACTGCTAGTAACCGTGATATAAACAGCACATATCATATTTCTTTTGAGAACATCGATCACCTTTCCTTTGACACAAGCCGGATTCCAGTTTGCCGACGCTGCGCAATCTTTTTCATGTTCAGTGCAATTTTGCTTGCAAAAATGTTATACTACATACCTGTAGCGAAGAAAATTGTTATGAGACATTTAAGTTTCCACAATGACTGCCAAAAAATAGATTTTACTCCTCCTTTCTGCAGTGGATACAGAAACTGGAATGAAAACTATGTTTACATTATCTTTTTTTATGTCGAAAGGGCAATGTTTTCTTAAGACTTTCCTATCTGATTACGATAATAAGGCAGAACAGATTCCATTAAATATCACACCTTGTAATAGCCTCCCACGCAGATGTTCTTAGGCTTGTCACGCGTTCCTCCTAAGATCGTCTGCGTGGGAGGCTAACCTTGTTACAGAGTGCTAAATATATAGCATTCGTGTAGCCAATCAGATTACGAGTTTCAAAATAAGTTCAGCTTCTCATGTTCTTTTAGTATGTGGTAGACAAACTATTTTAAGAATTGTTTCAATGGAAAGTTACAAGGGCCCCGTCTTGATTTCTTAACAACTTTTTTCATACGCGTTTAATATCACCTGTCCTTAGTAAACATTAATTACCTGTAACTTGCAATTTGGGTTTCTTTGAATGTTTATACGTTTTCTCTTCGGCTAAAAATAACTGGTCAAGTGAGAAAAAAAAAACTAATAACCATTAAATAATAATTCCACATTCAGTTTTGCATTCATATATCACTTTGAGATATTTCTCATCACTATTTCAAAAGTGAAACTTCAACTTTCACTCCGTGTAAAGCTGACATAGGCTGAGCCTGCTAATTTCGTCACCGCATTTGCTAAACGAAATGATAAATGTGCTGGTTTTCGTCACTTCACTCCGCTACGCATGCTAACATGACAATTTTCGAAGTGTTAGCCCTAAGGTTTTGATTAAATAATAAGATTTGCAGAGGCGGATCCAGGGGAGGGGTTTTGGGGGTTGCAACCCCCCCCCTTTGAGAATTTTTTTTTTGTTATTTTCCTTGATTTTTCGTAAAATAATAATAGAATAAAATTGTTTTTACGAAGTTATTTTACTTTTACCATTCGACTGCTTGTCAAGTTATGAAAAGATAATGTACATTTCGCAAAGGTCGTATCAGGTTCAGGTATAACAAGCGACATGAACAGGTGACATTCATTGATAGTGTACAACCCCCCTTTCAGAAATTCCTGGATCCGCCCCTGATTTGGAAATTCCTCAGTCGCCAAAAATGCCTACGGTAGACTTGTCCAAGCGTCTAACCACTAAGTCGTTATCAGTCAATGTGTATGGTACATGTATTTCTACGCACTACCATGTGGTTCAGGTTCATTAACTTTTAAATCGCTTGGAACTCATCATACATCGTAAATAATAACAAATTGTTTTGACTCCAAACTGATTGAACACAGATCAGTTGGCTAATTACAAAACGTCAAGAGGTTGAATCTGGGACCACCAAACTCCATCCAGAAATGATTTGAACTCGGGACCTCGCTCAGTTCTTGATTACATAAGCAACTTGCTGGTTTTCGTTCCTCAAACCTGGGAGAAATCTTTAGCCTCCAAAGGAAGCCATTGCTTCATCGAGGCTGACTTCCCAAAACGGATGAAATAACGATGCGTTTTCTCTGTTTATTCACCAAAATAACTTAACTTTTGAATGAAGGATTACCGTTTCTTACCCTGTGAGAAAGAGATTTCCTTCTGGGGTTTGACAAGTTTAATTTTAACCGGTTTATGACTTACGATTTAAAACGCTGCTAGAGACTGCTGAGAATATCTGCTGCCCTGTGATTGGCTACAATTACAACTGGCATATAGCAACACTGCACGGCACCGCGGAAATACGTTTTTTGGGACGCGATACAGTATTTTACGGGTCAGCGGTACACCTTAACAAAACTACAAAATGCCGGCAATTTTAAGTTGTTTTCGCACCGAGTCTTGACGACAGCGAAAAAAGCACAAAACTTAGAGCGCACACTGTAAACTTAGCTTTCAAATTCCGCTCATTTGTTGGATAGTTCTTGGTTAATATTATATATTGTGCCAAAACTAAACTGACCTTGCACACGGTATGAAATTGTTGTTGTTTCGTGAGAGTTACGCTCGCAAGCAGCGAGTCAGTGGTATGTTGAGCGCTACGGCTAAAACCAGGCAGCTTTTTTGTGGCAGTGGCGGCGATCTGAGGACACCAACTTCTCAAGTTTGTAGAGCTGGTGGGTATGAATCGATATGTCAACGGCATTTCGATCGCATTCATCGGGAAGACGACAAAACATGCTCGCATCCGTCCACTTGGGGGCACTCGCGTAAGTAAAACGGTCATCTACCGAATTATAGAAGGTACAACCTGGCTGAAGCAGTGCTTTGTATAAATCTGGGACACGTTGCTGCGGCAGGTGTAGGACTGAAGCCCCCAAAGGCTTATAAAAGTTGGTTTCCATTCGAGGAAGCACCGAGGTATGTTTTATTACAAATATTCAATTTAATGATACTGTACTTCTGGAAGACTGGCGAAAATAAAATATTCCATTTTATATTTATTTTTGTTTCTTTGTCTCTTCTCATGATTTCGAATTATTAAAGTCATTTATGTTATTTTAGCGGCTCAAAAGTGTGAAAATTGCTTTAAACTAGTTGCAAGGGTGTTGGGGTTTGAGGGTTTCAGAGATAAAAAAAAAAACAAATACTCACAAGAGGCATGGAATCTGATCATCTTAAGAGGGGAGAAGGCCTGGCTAATTTTTTTTTTAAAAATGCCATAAACTCTTGTTGATAGCAACTCTCAGTTAAAATTCATGATCAATAAATGGATTTCAGTTCAGTTATAAATATAGGTTACCCTCATTGTATTTACACAACAATTTTATGATTATAAGGCCAACCAGGTTATGAGCCCTTTCTTAACTCATGTACAAAATTACTATTACACTGGGATTTCCCAAAAGAAAACTTCTCCTGTTGAATATTTTTTCTCCTTTGGCTTAGCAGAAATCCTTTCAGATACTGTCCATCAATTATTTCCACAACATCAGTGTTGTAAACACACAGTATGAGAAATTACTGATCAATGCTGTCCATATGGCAATTCTACTCCTGGACATTCAGCCTTGAAAATGAGTCTATTTCAGTCAAGTTTACCTCTTTGATTGTTGGTGTATTTGAGAAAATTTCTGTGGAATACACAATTCCTCACTTTCTGCCTTTCAATTTACTGTCTTGATTTCAAGTGATTTGCAATGACTGGCAAAACTTGTTTTGGTAGTGCAACTTTGAAGTCTGCACAAAATTTCAGACCAGAAAAAAAAATTGTTGAAGGTGAGTGGTGAACTGTGGGAGATGTGTGGCCTCATGGTTATTGCACTTGTCTCTGAATGTCAAGCAGTCTGGGTTCAAGCCCTGGCTGGGGACATTGTGCTGTGTTCTGGGACACAACACTTATCTCTCTCCACCTAGGTGTATAAATGGGAACTGGCTAACTTAATGCTGGGGGTAACCCTGTGATGAACTAGCATCCCATCCAGTGGGGGGTAGAAATACTCCTAGTCTCTTCATGCCACAGAAACCAGGATAAGCTCCAGGCTGATAGACCACTTGGCTCCTATGCAGACTTTACCTACCTACATTGGTGAAATAAATGCAACAAATATTTATTTGAAAGAAATGCATCTTTCCTTTAATGCCTTTGTGAATGTTCAATTTTTGGAATGTTTGTAGATGGGACATAAACCATAAACCCGCTTGTAAGCCAATTTACCATAGGAAAAAAAGATAACCATGTTTTTCATACATGTATTGCCATAAGGTGCTACAATGTCTTGTAATAAAATTGTTACGAGTCAAGTGAGAATCTTGCAGAACATAAAACAAAGTAAATAAATACAAAGTTAATACAAAAGTATAGATGATGATGCAACATTATTGCTAATGAGGATCATAATCAATTTTATATTGATTCAAAGCATGTGATTGCATAGATTTATAATAAAAATAAAATGGGAATGGGAATTTGCAGTGGCATTTCCATGAAGTGGCTCTTCATCCACTGTTTCCTGATCGAATTAGAATTTTGAAGTGTTGATTTTTGAGCACATACAATGTAAAAATTATTTTGTCTAGTGATTGAGCAAAGCTAAAGTAAAAAATTAAATGAATGAAAAAAAACAACAGTTATTTATTTACATAAGTTGATACAATGTACATGCAAGATAATGAAACCGAAATCGAGTAAACATACATATATCTGAGAAAGCTTCAGTTGACCGAGTAAACAAAATAAACAGATGAGTTTCATTGAAGAGTAAATTGCTACCTCTCTGAACTGTTGAATGTGTTTTCGGCATCAAAAGTGAAATTTGACCACACCCCACAATAGGAAACTGTTTAGTGTAAAGAGATACTTGTTTGAGCATTTTAAAATAAGAAGTACTTACCTGTACATGCATGTACGTACAAGGAAACGAGTCTTGAATCTTTTGTAAAATTTGCATTTACTTTCAACATGTAAAACAGTAAGCTTGTAAACAAAAAGACCTCAAGCAAGGAAAAATGTTGTCAATGAACCGAATATATTATTCACTACAGCAAAAAAAAATCACAGTATTTCTACTCTCTTCGCAAACATTACCATTTTATAGCCCTCTTCAATCTTTAATGATACGTGTGAATGAAATCAACAAGTGTTTTATTTTGACTACGAACAGACAGTACAAAAAATATTATTTAACCCGTTCCGAAAGGCGCAGAATACCAGAAAGGTGATCATGAGAAACGTCAAACAAGCCAGTCTTTAAAGACAAAATTCTTATTGTTTGACGAGGGCGAATTATTTCTAAAAGAACAAGCGATATTAACTTAAGTTTATTTCGGCGCAAACTTAATAAGTGAGTGAATATTTTCAAAAAACAAAACTTACATGTGCTTCTATCACTTCGCGCAAATTACACTTAAAATCTAGCCGGTCTTCAAACTCCTTGCAAAAGCCTCACACAGAACCAATCCTCTGCTCTGATTGCATACCCATCGTTGTTTTTGATAATCCTGAAGAGGACAACTGTAGCAACACTATCGACGCTTTGTCAGCTCGGCTCGATTCAGCAACTGTACATTACACCACACAAAATGACTTTCCTGGCTTTCCTGTACCGCTGTTCATTGCGAATATTTTGTTAAAAATGTTAAAAAGTGTTAAAAACCGATTTAGGAGGTCAAACCTCCAAAAAAACGAGAAGTATCAAGGATTTTTCGTTCTTAAACCACGAGAATACCGATCCTTTCGTCGATCGATCGAAGGAATTTCGAAGGAAGACAGGCTGATGGTGATGACCACTGACCAGTTTATACTATGACGTCAAAAAGCGTATTTCCGCGGTGCCACACTGCACTGACATGGGTTCGTCACGTGCGCAAAACTTCAGTCTTATGATCTGAACAGCTGCCACTCTTTGATCTTTTGCTGCCGGCTTGACCGGTTTGCAAAGTTCCAGAACCTACTGCTGCACATCACTTCACCTTAACAAGCTGATCATTGCCAAAGGAACCTGATGCCGGTGAGGGTTGATAAGCAGGTTATTGAGCTTTTAAAGTTTTATTATTTCAGAACAGGTTGTGTGTATCTGAAACTTGAAGCTCAGTTGTAGCGCTGGGCAGCGTGGTCTTGAATGAAGCCAACTTTAATTTAATTCGGCTGTTTGCTGTTACTTTTGTAGTCCGGTACTGCGTAGGACGTTACAAAATTTTTGTAGTTTCCCTAACAATCAAATGGTTCATTCGCCGAAAATAACATGTTTTTTTGATTGAGGTAAACGTTTCGCATGAAGCACTACGCATATGACATGATGACGTAGATCGGGCATGTACTAAAACCCGAAACACCGAAACGAAACCGCCGGAACGAAACCACCGGAACCACCGAAACTACCGGAACAACCAAAACGAAATCTGACACCGGGAATACAGTTAAAAGAGTCACACATCGTCTCCAAGTTCTTTTTGCCGCCATAATTTTAACTTATCTCCCCTCCCAGGTGATAAACGGTAGTAGCCCACGTGAGTTTTTTTTTACCGCCGATTCTCGCGTTTGAAACAAAGCACGAGAGCATGACCGAACGGAGGTATACAAAACATGGACCGGGGTCCATGGACCACCCCGTGGACCTGGTCCATGGACCCAGTCCATGGACCACCCCTAATTTTCAACAGGAAATCGCCCCTGTTAATATGAAACAGGGTATGAACAAAAACACGGACTCGTATCAGGAGCCTTGGTAATGGGCTTCTCCTGGCTTCTGCTTGTATTTATTGCTTACGTCCTTGAGGGTTTGTCTCGTAATAGCGGGTTGCTTTGGGATCGCATCCCATAAATGGGAACACCACAAACTCGTTTTGAGATACAGAAGACCTAATGCATTTCTATCCGCAATATTTCTATTCCAGCTTGTAAATTTAATCGGAGGGCAAGAACATATTCAGTTTTCGTATTGAACGAAGCGTGACCTTGCAGGGGGTAGGTTGCCAGATAACATAACTCGCTCCAGCCCCTTCACGCGTCCTCATCCAAGATGGCAGTAAGTTATGGCAGTTGCCTTTAAACGATCCAAAGATCAGGTGAGTATTTATTGCTCGTACCCACAAAGTACGCCTGTATTGCAAGCTATCTACAGTCGCAAGACTTTATTGTACTACCCCGCATAAAACCGCTAACCCGCTGCTACGAGACAAACCCTCAAGGACGTAAGCAATAAATACGAGTCTGTGTTTTTGTTCATACCCTGACCTCCGGTAAATTTTCATATTAACAGGGGCGATTTCCTGTTGAAAATTAGGGGTGGTCCATGGGGTGGTCCATGGACCCCGGTCCATGTTTTGTATACGTCCTGACCGAACAGATCGAAGACCTGAATGAAAAGGTAAGCCTAAAATGTATTTTATAGGTTTAAAGATTGAGCAATGTACATTTTAAAATGTTTAAAACGCGTTCATTCAAGTTAAAGCTAGATCTGGTGTGTGAATATTTATGTTGTGCGAGATTTAACGACTGTTCGGTCATGCTTTCGTGCTTTGTTTCAAACGCGAGAATCGGCGGTAAAAAAAAAAAACAACAACAACAACTCACGTAGGCTACTACCGTTTATCACCTGGGAGGGGAGATAAGTTAAAATTATGGCGGCAAAAAGAACTTGGGGACGATATGTGACTCTTTTAACTGTATTTCCGGTGTCAGATTTCGTTTTGGTTGTTCCGGTGGTTTCGTTTCGGTTGTTCCGGTAGTTTCGGCAGTTCCGGTGGTTCCGGTGGTTTCGTTCGGGAGGTTTCGTTTCGGTGTTTCGGGTTTAGTACATGCCCGTAGATCGCGCATGCAGGAAATCGATCAACTGCGAGCAGAACCTCTCTCGTTTCTCAACAACCAGAAAGAAAAGAGACTCTTTGCCTTCCAGGGTAATCGTTTCTCCTTGAACACATTTTGACGTTTTCCCAATAGGTCTCCTTGGTCGATTTTTACAGGACTGTATCTTCTTTAACTATGGCTCATTCTGAGGTATTGTTAAAAAAATTAAGCAATTGCTTTAGTAGGTGATAAGTGCACGATACACGATGCCTGAGAACATATCGTTATTTGGGGCTGCTAGTACTCCTAGATAGTTTTGTTATTTGATTTAATTTTGTTTATTGGTATTGTATTATGTTGGGTACAAATAAAGTTGTTGTTGGTGTTGTTGTTGCCGGCCTGGGGCCTGTCTCTCGAAGCTCCCGGTAATTACCGGCCCGTTAAGCTGTTTTGTTTTCCATTCTAGAGGGAGTTTCCGGAAAGGTTTGAAAATTGTACAATAAAGTTATCAGCTAAAGAAACAAAATGGACTTCATCAGAGGTCAGAACACGCCCTTCTTTTCTAAAGACTTTGATATCAAAATCTGATTCCGGGCCCGGTAAGTTACCCGGTCTTTCGAGAAACGGGCCCCTGGGGTTTTGTATTGGGAAAAACTGTTTCCGAGGTCTTGAGCGTACCCTGAAGCCGCATGCCTGGAGCCATGCTCAAGACGGAGGGCAACTGGGTTTTCCCAATACGGGCGGCAGCAAATTAGTTTGAACTAAAAATGGTACGCAACTCTGGCGTTGGATCGGCCTACATGGCGTCAACTAACGACCCGTTAAAAAAAATCTTTGCAACGAGCGAGTAACTCAGATACTAGACACAGAAAGATGTATTAAAGAACATATTTAGTTCGAACTCTATGTCAGTGTTACTGATTTAGTTTACCAGTTCAGACCTCCTTTTGTACTACTGACGGAAACAATTTCAATCGTTGGGAATCACTTGTTAGACAATTCAGACTTTGCTATCGTAATTGAATACCAGAAAGCGATGAAATTCGTTAAGTGTATTTCACAGAAATTGTCTTGAATACGGCAATTATTAGAGAGGTAGATTTGACTGAAATTGACTCAATTTTTACTGAAAATTGTACGGCAAAAGAAACCATTGATTACGCGCCACTACAGCGCCGAGCTACACTGAACAACCAAAAAGACTCTCACAGCTTCAAAGCACTCTGTTCAAATTGAATTTATTTACAGTGACTTTCCTTGTCATTTAATAGCGAACAGAGATAAACTTGTATTGACCAATCGTCGAAAAAAAAGTGTAAAAGGGCAGACGATTGAAGACTACCGCTAATTCGTTCACGAAACTAATGATAAATGAACACGACAAGTCCGCCCACAAGCGGGCCGCGAATGAAGATTCTTCTCTGCTAGGAGAGGCTCTTTTCCTGGTGTTCGCTGACGGGAGAAGAGACCTCTGCCATGGGTAGAAAATGGCTACATTGAGCATGCTCGCCGGCTTAGCGACCGAGCCATCACGTAATGTTCGTAGCACGTGACGAAAATAAGGCAGGACAAGACAAGATGATTTATTTAACCACAGTTAGTAGAGGGGGACCCCCTACTAACTATGATTGAACTCAGCTCGGTTTTACAATAAAGCCTTTCACTCGAACAGGAAACATCGACAAACCGAGATTAAGCCTACCAGCTCCTCACTACACAATGTGATTTGCCCACAACGATTCCAATCAACAATAGCGCAATTGGTCAAAACGCCCTTTATGATAGTTTTTCGTCTAACAAGCTTAATTTTCAAGGGCCGAACTAACCATTTAGACATGCATGGTATAACCATAGCATATAGCTCTATTATTAGAACTTCTTATTATTTGGCGAGATATTTGTATACTACAAGTGTTATAACCCTATCAAATCAGTTGAAATTTTGGTATGCAAATGAAATCATGATAGTTTTATTTTTCAAACGACCAGAAAGTGGACAAAGAGTCTTTAGGTGGCCTCAAATTAATGTTTCGTTCAGAGAAATGATCAGAGCGTAAATTACAAATTATGTGAATATGAAATCAAGGCAAGTGTCCTTCTTTCTATTCTATCCCGTTGGAAGACTGAATGCTCAATTTTGCTAAAATTCCGTATGCCATCTTGGTTGACCGACTGGTTTTCCTAGATTTCACAGAAATGTGAAGTCACTGGAAGTTTTAAAGGATGTGTCTGAAAAAAGCTCACCAAAAGGGTTTAACACAATAAAACTAGAATTTTCGGTCCTGTCGTCAGATGTGGATCCATGTTTGCAAGCAGTTGCTCTCAAGTATGTCACGCCCATAGTCAGGAAAAAAAACGGAGTCACAATCTTTAAAGAAGACACTAAAGGCAGGAACTCTTAAAAAGTGTTTTAACTTCCTTTCATTAGTTTATTGATAAAAGAATACAAACACGCGAGTAATGTATTAAGATTCAATTTACAGAATATTTATCTGATGCAAGTAACTTACTATAAGATACAGCTCGTACTTTCTGATAAACTGCAGTCAGGGTGTTTGTTTATTATTACGAGAATTGGCAAATAAATCTTATTGCAGCATCTCTACAAGTTTTTATCAGTTATAAAGCTTTCGATACAAGAGTAACGAAGGTCACATTTTTTAAAAAGTGATTTAGTGAACAGTTTGATAAGTATTTTTGAGCTTTTGTTTGTTGATGTTATTCAGTGGAGCAATTTCTAAATGGTCTCTGCTGTCAGACTGTAGCAACGCTGTTGATATGTTTTTTGATGCCGCTTTAGTCTGGTATTCAAGTCAGTGTTACAACACAGACACTTGAAAGATTCTTTTAAGTTGTTGAATTTAGACTTCAACCTTCAAGAAGTTTACTTCAGGTGATAATGCAAATGATTAAATATTCTAAATTGAGTAGAATGGTGTAGAATAGTATAATTTGTAGCGGATAGAACATTTGCAATTATGTTGGAGAGGAATGTCACATCCAGAGATGTAAAAGCGTGTTTCAAGGGCAGGATTGAAGAATATTTGTTGTCCGTGAGCGCAATAGACATCTCTCTTTTTTTCTTGCGTTTTTAAGGTGTCAATAGTATAATAGTTTTCGTAATAGCGTGCTGAGAACGTTTGAAAAACTTGCTTGTAAACTTTAAAATACACTGATGAACTGCAAACTAACCTGTGAAAATAGATCTTTTTATTTGTGCGGTAGTAAATGTTTGATAGAAGCAAATAGCAAGTACAATTTGAAGGGGTTTTCAGGGGTAGCTAGCACAAGTCTAAAGAAGTACTTGGAAGAGGTGTAAAAACAGACTTTTTAGAAATTGCGAGATCATTATCTTTTACTTTTAACGCAATTATATCGTAATTCAACCGGCGAAGAATTCCTTTGAAGATAACTGTCAATTAGAGTGCAAAATTGCATGAACTCTTCAATTTCGGAAACCGTTTTATTGCAACAGTGAAAAAGTTATCTTTTATACAGTGGGATTTGAAAAGAAAATAGTATCTGAGGGCGTCATGCGGACATTTTTCATATTGTGGCTCATTAATCCAAAAAAATTTTGCGAAACAATAAAAACCACTAAAAAACTACCCACCAGGTTGAAAAGAAACATTTTTTGTAAGCTTTTCTGGAATCAAGGACAAAATCAATGTCTACCAGATATCTTTTGCGTCACTGTGCTTGAAAGTATTTTACTGGTCGAAAAATTTCAAAACAATTTCTTATCCGAGATAAGGAGTTTATTTCCCGAGTGCGTTTCGTGAAACACCTGGCATCAACCGTTAATAATCATAATTTACAACCTACTTTATCAAAATAAACTAACATTAAGGGTGAAGATAATGGCGCGTTTTCCCACCAATGGGGTTGCCGTGCTTAAATGTTTCTTTATAAGGAACCAAATATGAGGGCTTTGATTGTGCGCCTGTGCCTTTGACCAATCTAACGCGACTGAAGGGAAGGGTAAATATTCATGGCGTAACGAAGAGAGCCCTTGTTAGTTCGCGGCTGGGTGTTGTGCCTTCACTTTGAACCTTGTTAATTTATACACATTCCTGGCGTCGACGAATTGATTAAACGCACAATTCATGTACTTGCGTTCTTAGAGAGAAGACATGGAACTCGACGAGAAGAAGGTGGCACTGAACGGTGCTGCAGACGGTGATCTTCCCCCTGAAGACAACGACGACTACAAAGTAGAAGTGGAAATCAATTTAGAAGAACGCGAAAAATGGGGAAAGAAAGTGGAGTTTTTCTTGGCGTGTATCGGCTACGCGGTGGGGTTAGGCAACGTTTGGCGTTTCCCTTACTTGTGTTTTGAGAACGGCGGCGGTGCGTTCCTAATTCCGTACGTGTGTATGTTGTTTCTGTGCGGCATGCCTTTGTTCTTCATGGAACTTGCTCTGGGGCAGTACGTGAGTTTAGGACCAGTTACCTCTTGGGCTGCAATATGTCCTATGGCGAAAGGTAAGCGTTCCTGATTCTTCTGAGAAGAACGGCGGATGAGTGTTGTTCGCTCGGTTTGCCTGCGCTTGCTAACTTACTATAAGAAATGTAAATACTACGATGAGTTCGCGGTATTTTTCTTGTTGAAAAAAAAAACACTGTAGGAATCTTATTGAAATTCGTGATGTATCAGCATGTTCGATTTTCACCGGTTTTTGTAATAATATTTTAGCAAAGTTTTCCGAAATTTCGAAATAATTTTCCTCTGAAATATTTCGTGTTGTAAGGGTTTCATTGATTTGATTTTAGAGATGAATGGAAATGTTTTAATAATTTTTCAATTATACCGCAAAATCTTGGAATGAGTTTATTTTTCATATAACTTTCTTAAGACTGGCCTGATTTACGGGAGGGAAAAAGGTTCCGTAAATTATAACGAGTCTTTGGAAAACTCTGGCGTTTATTCACAAAAGAACAGACCCGAAGCATTCTTTGTAGAAAATTTAGTAAGAAGTAGTATAATTAATTTATGAAGTGGAATACTGTTACAGTTTTGTTCGCGCACAACATGCAATATTCATAATAATTTACACATTGTTAGTTATTTTTCCCTCTCAGACGAGTAGAAATGTTATTTCTAGCACAGCACGGGTAAATCAAACTCTCTTATAATGACGCCGGACATTCTACAAGGCACATATTTTTATTTGATTTCCGCAAGAAAACGTTCTTGTTTAGAATACCTCTATTTATTGTGATCTTCTAGGAGTTTAAGCAAAGATTACTTGATAAAGGTTTCTTGGAAATAAACAATACTGGCTCAATTTAAAACTTTTATACTGAGCAGACAGTATAAGTTCAACATTCCGTCGACTCGTATGTTTTTTACTCAATTCAATCAAGCGAAATTCGAAAACGAAGCTTCAATGAGCACTTGATAGAGTGAAGCGCGTTTCAACACGACAAAATATTAAACTGATCATTATTTCATTATGACAAATCCCTTATTAGGACATCTGGTCAAAAATGAAAATTATTTTTTATACGTGGAAGCAATTATATGGCACCAGAAAATGTTCACCAATTACTAGAAAAGCCTCTTAAAGAACGCAAATGTACATTTAAATCTCCGCGAATACCACAACTCAAATTATTCAGTCTAGACGAAAATCCTCTGATTCCAAACACAATATCAAGCGGCGACACATTCTTAAATTTCCCTGCGGGGAAACTGTGAAAATGTCGATGTTTATTATATGGAAATGTTATAAAATATTTGGGCAGCTAGTGTACATGTTTGTGTGGCATAAACATTCCAACTTTACTCGATACAATTTTTACATGATCTCGCGTAAGCAGTTGTTAAATTAATTAAAAGTCCTTATTGAAAGTCTTTATGTAAATTCCAGTCGTCTTCGTTAAGGCAAGATTTTCTCGTATTTTCGATTCGATAAAAGCTAAAATTAATGGACATCTCCTTCAACTCCTTTCTCTTGCCTTCTTAGACTATCGCTGTTTTTTTTGTTTCGACGAGCTCTGTCACTGGAGTCCCCTTGGGCTTAATTGTTAGTAGATCCTTTTGAAAATGAAGAAATTCAAGCACATTTTCAAGGAATTTTTCAGTTTCGTCGAAAAAAAAAATCAAAAACGTACTCGAGACCGATGAAGTATAAATTTGCGGTTTTTATCGTTCGTTTCCTTTCCCGTCACTCTAGCTAGACGGTGCGGTTTTTCGCCAACCCGAGAAAATTGAACCAAATTGCACTTTGACAGTGAAAAAAGCCACAACCCACGAACTTTCACAGAAGAAACGACAAGGGTCGCTGAGTTTAAGGTTGCCGATAATCCATTTATTTCATAATTGGATGGGAGGCATTTTACTGTTAAAAATGATCAGTTTTCTTTCGTGAATTTGAATTCTAACCGTTTTTTTTTCTCTGTTCCTCAATTTTTCTCGCTGTTAATGAAACAAACTTAAAGACGCCCAATTTTCTCTTGCAATCAGAGAAGAATTCTTATAAATACAGGTTGTAAATGTGACAATGTTTAATGTACCAAAGTTGTCTTGAATTTATTAAAGTAACATGCACCGAAACGTGTCGCTATTTCTTTTCTTTAAAATTTTTGTATTTTGCAAACTTGACGCCATGTATGTTTTCTGTGAGCTTGATGTAGTCACGAGCGTTAGTGCATTAGTGTTTGCATGCGTCAGTGGTAAGCAAAAATATCTAACCAAGTAACGTGGGCAGGTGCTCTGTCTAAATATAAACTGACCAAATTCTTGAAAGAGCCCAATAGTAGCATTTACTACATTTTGGGCTTGGCCCTACCCCCTTCCTCAGTATGTGTAACGTGTGCGTTCTGCTAGTGTTCTACTTTAAAAATATACATGTACCATCAAATCGTCTAAATCAGCAGCCAGTTCTATTAAAATGAGTTTAAATTAATCGAAATTGCGTAAATGGCTCATTCTGTGTCAGTCTTTAAGTTTAAAGTTGTTGTATTTTCAGGTGTGGGTTTTTCAATGCTGGTCGTTTCTTTTCTCTGCTGTGTGTATTACAATGTCATCATCGCATGGTGCCTGTACTACATGTTTAAATCGTTTGCAAGCATCGTCCCGTGGGCAAATTGCGACAACTGGTGGAACACGCCTAACTGTAACGGTGGATCAGTCAACAACACCGCACTTACGAATTCACCTTCATGCATAAATGACACCGCTTCGATCGTTGGAAACCTGACCGGAAACGCCTCCACGCCACTCGTTAAGTGCCTCGCCACAACCCTAACGATACCACTAACGATACAGCGACGTCAAGCAACGTCGCGTCCTTAGCGACAGTGGGTGGCAACTCCCCCAGCAAAGAGTTCTGGGAAAATTATGTTCTCCAAATCACAGACAACATGGAAGACCTCGGCTCCATGCGGGTGGAGCTGTTAGTAGCTCTGATTGTGGCCTGGATCCTGGTATACTTTTGTCTGTGGAAAGGGATTAAGTCCTCTGGGAAGGTTGTTTATTTTACTGCTACCTTCCCTATGTGGTGCTCGTTATTTTGCTTATCCGGGGGGTGACCTTACCTGGTGCCTGGAAGGGTATCGAGTTCTATCTAAAGCCTGACTTCAAGAAGCTGGGCGATGCCAGCGTATGGGCTACAGCTGCTACGCAGATATTTTATTCTCTTGGAATTGGATTTGGCTCGCTTATTACTATGGGAAGCTTCAACCAGTTTCACAACAACTGCTTCAGGTATGAGTGAATGAGTGAGTGAGTGAATATTTTTATTTACCCTCGCATTTTAGAGTAGCTGCATCGTAGCTAATATCTCCGAGTATTTATTCCCACCCAACCCTTAGTATAACAACAAAGGCCAGACCACAACACCGGGAACTTCATGCCCTACTCTTTAGGCCTGGATACTCAGAGGTAAAAATCGGGAAATGGACTGACTTTAAGGAGGGAAACGTGAGAAATAATCTGGGTACAGAAAGTGCAAGAGTGAAATAAATCAGATATCATTGAGAAAAGTGAAAAGTACCAGAGTATCTTAAACTGGGAAAGTTGGGAGAACACCAACCTCCTTCCCAGGGTCTAGATGAGAGACCCTGGGAACGAAGTTGGGAAAACACTTTGCTTAAAATGACAAGGTGGGATAATATCAATTGATAGTGTGACTTCATTAGTGTAAAAGCAAAGTCCAAATTATCATGAAGAAGCAAAACGGTTTATGGTTTCAGATTGAAAAGCGGAGTAATTACAGTTGAGTTGAACGTTTCACTTCCATTACTATTGGCTCGCAATCCAGGGGGGTCCTCCCAGAAAAATATGATGGGGGTGTGCTGCCCGCTTCCCAAAACCCTTACCCTTTTCTGACCAAAATCTGTGATATTCCCTACCCTATTTATGACCTGACCAAAAATTCGAAACCCTATTCATGACCTGAACCTTACACCAATGTCTTGTTTCGGACCTGCGTTATAATTAGATCCCCGCAATCTGAGATTAAATTCGTTTGGAGATGATATGAAGCACACACAACTAATGATAGGAATCGTAGGGTTGCTTCATTAATATAATTCTTGCTGTCGTTCAGTAATGAGCTTTTGTTTTTATTCCTGGACAGCTATACCGGTATGTTTGGGAAAAAACCTTGTGGGCAACTGACGTAACATCAAATAATGCTACTTAAGCTATGTTTGGGGATCAGTAATGAATTTTGTTTGTTTATTGTGTACAGGGACGCCATGATAGTATCGATCATAAACTGCAGCACTAGCGTGTTTGCAGGTTTCGTAATCTTCAGCGTGTTGGGCTTCATGGCCCATGTTTCCGGTAAAGAAGTCAAGGATGTGGCAACTTCCGGTCCTGGGTTGGCCTTCGTGGTGTACCCCGAGGGGATTGCTCAGATGCCTATCTCACCATTCTGGGCCGTGATGTTTTTCTTCATGTTGCTAACGTTAGGCCTGGATACCCAGTTTGCTATGTTTGAGGCAGTGGTGACCGGTCTCGTGGACGAGTATCCACGTGTACTTAAAAAACGCAAAGAGCTGTTTATTGCCTTTCTGTGCTTCCTCTGCTTCTTGCTGGGGATCCCTATGGTCATGCAGGTAAAATATTTTAATTTGTATTTGATATTAGTACGTGCAGCTTTGGCCTGATCATTTTGATTTGCTTTTTGCTGACATCACCCTTTTTGCGCCCAACCTTTGTCTCGCCCCCAGTGTGAGATGCCTTGGCTAAACGATCAACTTTAAATTTAAAACATGTCGGAATAAGTGAGCTCATCAAAATTTCCTTTAAGTTATTCAAGTCCAGATTCACCAAATTAAAGACATTTTGGCGCTGCTACGCTATAATCTTTTTCTTAATAAAGTTATTTCGATGTGAACATTAAAACATCTTCGGAATTGTAGTTGTATTTTTCTAGTCTGTCACTGATAAACTAATTGATAAAGAACTGTGCGATGTTACTTGGAATAAATGGCTGAATATTAAGAGCTATTCTAATCCGATTTAAAAGGATTGAGCTTTTGTTAATGGAAAAAAAATCTAATCTGGAAACGGAATTTAACTGAAAGAATTATTGAAGATTGGAAAAAACAAACGTTTTCCACAGTATAAACTCCATAATTGTTTCTGGTAGTCCGCAGGATCCTCTCATGAACTATCATCAGTGTTAGCAAAAACAAAAAGGAATTGGATATTGCTCCTAGGTTAATCTTCTTTCTAAGAGTCTTGATACTTCGTCTGGCGACTTCTCGATAATGCGCCAAGGATATACTTTCATATCGATAAGTGTTTATTGGATCCTCATCCTTGAAGACACGAAAGATAATCACAGATATCTACTTAACTCAGCCAGGTGTGAAAATGAAGCTGAAAATAAACTGCTATAACAAAACGGTCACGTTGTCAGTTCGACGATAGCGTTTAGACATGGCATTCTCGATCTAATCTCCTCTTGCTTAGAAAACAGTACTGTATGTTTGTGCACGCTCATAGGATAGGCTCGATCACCACTGAGCCTGCTGTTCAGGAAGGTGTCTGAGAGCTACATCATCAAATACAGCACTAAACTCACTATCAGATTCTTCTCACAGAATACATATTTTGACTCCAGGCTCGGTTGGAAGAATGCGTGGTTTGTTTTGTTAACTGTTATCCACTGGATGGTGATTTATACGGTGGAAACTGTGATCAAACTTTCGAACAACTGGGGCCAGGTTTATAGGCAGTTGACTAGATGACGGAGCAGTATGACCCCCCCCCCCCCCCCCACCCCACTCTGTTTAGCGTTTAACCTCCAGGGTAGGATGAAAATGTTTGCTGGCAATCAATATGTGCGACAAAGTGTTTGCCATTTTGAACAACTTTCCAATGCGTTTAATGTGAGTTGATCGGGTGGAACTGTTGCATTTCCCGCTGCTACCAAGTCAACTATGCCGCACCTACTATGTTACTCAAAAACAAAGAAATCTTTTAACAAAGCTGTAAAGAAAATATTTGTTAATTCTACTGAGTGACATGAGTACGGGGCATCAGTGCAATTCTCTCAACTGTTGTCAAGAAAAATGTCTTGATGCCAGTAAGGAGAATTTGTTTTGTCACGTCGAATTTTCTCAAGTGTAAGACTCCTTCTTATACTTTTCAGGGTGGAATGTACGTTCTGAACTTGTACAACTGGCAATCTGGAGGAGTATCTCTACTGTTTCTGGCCTTGTTTGAAGTCGTCACCGTAGCTTGGGGGTATGGAGCTGATCGGTTTGCCAAAGACATCGAAACCATGATTGGATACAAAATATGGCCGTGGTGGCCCATTGCCTGGAAATTCTGCACACCCGTTGTTATCTTAGGTAGGTAATTAAGTAACCGTCATTTGGGCGCGGTGAGGTTGAAGGAAACAATTTGAAAGTAATTAGCTCTAACAAGCACTCACAGACGAATTCATGTGTACAATTAAATCCGCCTAATTGTATGAAATACTTAACGTTCCTGCGACAGAGAAACCCGTGGCCCCTTTTTCTATCGTTATTGAGTTTTTGTAAATTTCCTTCTCATGAGCCTTCTTATGAGTTCTCATGGTAGCCCAGTAAGCCCACCTATAGCAGTTAGATAAAGTCGTGGCCTTGATTTGCTTTGTACATTTAGGAACATGAGTTTCCGCCTAGTCCAGGGCCGACTGGGTTAGTAAAATGGATTGCCAGTCGCGGACGCCAGGAACGATCACCCTTCTTTAAAGCAACTAGCATAGATTAAAGCGACTATTGTCTTTAACCATAATCTTTTAAATGACGCGTTTTCATTCCAGTTCTCTACTCTTTACCCAGGGGTTTTCTTATTCAGCGTTATACAGTGGAGCGGGGTCACCTATGATTCTTATCAGTACCCTGATTGGGCAGAGTTCTGTGGCTGGGTTCTGGCCTTAGCGTCCATGCTATGGATCCCAGGTGTTGCCATATACAAGATTGTAACAACCCCTGGGAGTTCACTGTTTCAGCGACTCTGCTTTCTCCTGCGTCCAGATGACGACGAAATGAAGACGATACAGGTACGCGAGGGGCTAACAACACAGACAGAGCTGGAAACTCTCAGTTAGAAGAAAAGTGCTGATTTCTCTTAAGATTGTTTTTTTATAAAAACTTTCATTTGATGACATCTGGTTTTTATTTAGGGCACATGCTCTACACGTTGTCCCAACGTCATGTTGTGCTATATAGAATAAATCTTTGTTGAGCTAAACATATTACTATCGAGGTATCTGTAATATTCAGCTTATTTGCCCAAACGTGTTAACTTAAGAATCCTCCTTTTATTTGAGGTATAAAACGTTTTGAGTCTAGGAATTAAAAAAATGTGTTAGGAATTCCTGGAAATAAGCGGCAGTTTTTATAAAAGTAGGAGGAAACATCGTTAACGTAAGCTGTGATTGTAGCCAAAGGTACTGATAGTGAAGGCCGAGCGTTAAATCAAGATTCACGAACTGGATTGTGCGCAAATACATTTTGAGTTTTGTTTTGTTTTTCAAATTTATATACATAAGATAACATTCAGTAGAAAACAACCACAACAATCAAGTCCTCAAAGTAAATAGTTGGAAACTGGAAACCAGTTTGTTCGTTTTTTAAGCGATGTTTACACTTGATCCCAGTGGAAAGTACGTTGATTTGTTCGCCTTATATGGCATACAGAATTTGGGAGGAAATGTAAATGTAATGTTAGTTTTTAGAAAACAGTTAACCGTTCATAGAAGGTCGATGAAGGTCATTAAGGAGAGATTTTTGGCGTTCAGGAAGAATTCCTTCGCTGTAAACAGCGCCATACAGGCAAACTTTGAGCCACGGTGAATACGTGGTAGTACTTGCACTTTAAGCTTTTATTTAGACAAAGTTAAAGTTATAAGAATAATATAGTAGTAATAATAAACATTAAATTAATCATTAAGGTCCAATGCACAACTGACAAGAATTTCTGGACTTTTTTCCTGAATAGTTTCTGTTTACTTCACTTTCTTGCGAAAGCGAGGTAGAAATATAAATGAGAATTCTACTTTTCAATCTTAAATTGAAATCAACCCACTAGTTTATTTAACTCATGCAAAAATAAAGAATTCTAGAAAGTAACATAACATACATCAGAGGAATGCATCATGAAAACTGAGGCGATCGACATATTGAAAACTTGCACAAAAGTTTGCACTACCTATATAGCAAAGTGGCAACAACTTAAATTTAAAATTTAAACTTTGATCCACTTGCAATTGTAGCTTTTGCCATTAATATTATTATTATATTGTAAATGATCTCAATGTAATAAATGATCGCCTCTGTAAAATAGCACTGTTAATAATAACTCATAGAGCACACTTATTAATCTTTAAGTAGCATCTACAAAGAAGCGATGAACCTGGGGAACAGCTCCCTGTAACAATCAAAGCTATTTTTAGATTCGTGGACTCATCGCCAGGCTTCGCGCTTATATCCTTCGCTGTTGCTTTTATTCTCCTGCAACTGATGAATATTAGACAGAAACAACACATATAAATACTGTTGTTGAGGTCAATAAATATTTTTCAGGTCATTCAGGTCAGTTCGGTAAGTTTTGGTTAAATAGCTCAAATAGATTCGTTGGGAATGTTTTCCTTATCTTGGTGTGCCTTCAATTTTGAAGAAATCACGTGCCTAATCACATACATGTATACAGGACAATTCTTCTGTGAGGATTTCAGAGAAAAGATCTTCACATGTATTTATCGCTGATATAGAATAGATTGTAGGTTAACGTGCATTTTCTTGGGTGTCAAGCTTTTAAATTACTTTGGGAATTTTAATTTCACAATAAAAAAGACAATTGATGTTTCAGTAAACACCTTTTAGTTCTTAAACGATTGCGTGAATCCCTTTAAAGACGTCTACGGAAACACAATTTGTATTGGAAAGAACAAAGGCAACTTATTGATTAAATCGAAATATCAACAGCTGCCCGGGCCATACAACAACAACAACAACAACAACATCTTTATTTCTTGCATTAAAAATACACTGGTATCACACCACCTGCAAATAGCAAGGCCATATCCAGCTATTTTGACAAAGGTTGTTCTTCAAAAGCGCTAAAGCGAAAATACCGATCGGTATTATGGGTAGCGGTTGAGGTCCATGCTCAGTTTCAGCAATAGGGAAACGGAAGCATGAATACACGTGTTTGTGCTGGTTTCCTTCTATCACGATGAAATTCGATTAGCTTCGATCAAGCAGCACCTAACCACTATCACCAAGAGATCATGATCACTCATTTTCTCTTGCTATCACCCACAATACCTTTCGACATTGTCGCATACGTTCATACGCTTATACGCTTTTGTAGGACAGCCATTCACAAAATACAGAAGAACTGAGCCCGCTCAAATGCGATTAAAAGGTTTAATTAATTCCCCAGTTCATGAACAGCTTCCTGCAAAGTAACTAATCAGTCAGCTTCTATCTTGAACAGCTTCCTACAAAATAACTAATTCAGCTTTTTCACATGTAAAAGCTGAATTAGTTATTTAAAACTTTCTGCGGGAGATACGACCAGCCGTTTTCTTAGCGATTGTTCATTTAACTTGCACAAGATCTATTTGAAATTCAGACTGATACGAAGTTCCTTAGAAAGTGTTGCTGTTGTTGTCGCTGTTGTTAGTTGTCAGATACCAAATGTTCTAACCCTGATATTCCTGGACGGTGATGTTGATGTTACGATTTTACAGTTGTATGGGTTATCTGTGGCAGGTTTAGTTCGAAGAAGGGCGCCATTTTATTGCTGACTTATCTAAGCTAGGGCAAGTAGAAATTAGTGTTTTCTAATTTATTGCTATACAAAGTAATTCATATTTCCATGTGAAAGGAAATGAATGTTTCAAAATAAACAATCAACAGTTGTTATGTTGAATTGTGTGTTGTTCTTATTCATCGCTAGAGTGGACTACACTGTGCAAAAAAATAATTCCTGCACCTTTAAAGCAACCCCTTTTTTGTAGACAACGTACTGGAAGCCCTTAGGCAACCGAATTTACGTTACTGCTGGATGAACAATTCGCTTTTCTGTTAAATCTGAGGCAACTAGAAATCTTGGTTCAGATCTTAACAAGACAATTTAACCTTCTCCCCCTGGGGGGGAGGGTACTCCCTATAATGGCCTATACGGGGAGGCTCCGCCCGAAAGGGGTACCTTTTTGAGGCTTCAGGTATATATGAAAGGGTAGGGATTTCACAAGCTGAGGTATATAAAAGGGTAGGGAAATCAGTCATTTAAGTATTTAAAAGGCCTTTAATGACAATACTTCAAATAGACGCCCCTTATGGCTGTATCAGTTTATTTATTAAGCTCTACATGAAAATGAGAACAAGACTCCCTAAAGTAGGTATGTGAAAGGGGTACCTTTTTCTAACAAAAGGTATATAAAAGGGGCACCTTTTCTGCCAAAATGGTATATGAAAGGGTAAGGGGTTGGACCTCCGGGCTAAGTACCCCCCCCCCCCCCCCCGGGCCTTCTCCTAATGAAACTTTAGGTTCACAGCACGGAAGTATACTCTAAACTTAAGAGTCATGTATTTGATGACCTGTACATAGCCCATGCACAGCCAATGAAGAACTGCGTTTTGAGAATTACTCGTATTGCAATTGAATTTGGACAGTTGTTATTCCCGTCGTCATTGATGTCTTAGTGTCTGAGGTCAGTGACTATTGATATCTTTGGATGACTGGGCAGAAGAAAATGCTTCTACTTGAGTTGATAAAAAACGAATTGTGTTGGCTACTCAACTGAGCCACTATCTTATAGAGTCGAAATGAATGGATCAAATATAATACACATTAAACTACGATTTAAAACCGATATATCGAGGTGCATGTGAAGGGATTGGGCAATCACAGTTCTGTTCTATGCATTTTCCTAAACTAGAATGAAGAATATCAGTGGTTATGTCGGGGTTTTTTATCTATATATACCTAAATACACTTAGCTTTCCTCGAAACAACAACGGATTGAAACAAGTGCACCCTTATTTCACGTCTCTTTAAGTAGAAATCATTTGATAAGAGGGAGATTCGTAATAGCACAAGACCTCATGATCACCAAGACTTCAAGTGGCTTCGCAGCTTTGGAACCGCTCATCCCGCACTTCTGCTCGCTGAAATTAAACGACTTTACTTGCTCTAGTGCGATTCACGATTACCAAGCACAGCTTCATACACACTCTGACATCAGCAACTGTCACAGAAGAAATCATGTGACCAAAGAACGCTTTATCAGGACCAATGGGCTTAAACAATGCTAAAAAAAAACACTTATTCTGATAAGTTTTAGAAAAAAGCACCATGTTTCATCGGTTCTGATTGGTTGAGAAAAGAGTGCAGAAAATTGTAACACGGTTGCAAAGTTGTCATACGAGCGTATATTAAGTCAACAAGACCTTGGGAACGAGGTTGAGATAAAATTAGTGCGAAGACATGCACTCGAAGGCGACCGACGATCATCCGAGGTATCTGGAGTTTATTCGAATCTCTTCCGAAGCTAAAAACTGAGCTTGATTCAGTTCCGAACACTTCCGAAGACTACGCCAAGGCTTTCGAAAAGGTGAAGCGACTGACAAAAAGACAGCAATATTGACGGTGTTTGGTCCACTAAATAGTTTCAAAATACAAAGTGGCATGCAGTCTTTATTGAAGACGCTGAGACTAATTTTATGTTGCGGAAAACCTCTTTCGAAGCGCTGTTGGTTCTCAGTTACTCCTTTATTCAGTATAGCAAAAAACTGGTGTGTTAGCCAGGCTCCACCCACACGTATGCGGATATTTTGAATCCGCAACCTTTTTCTTTCCGGATGCAGCTTTCATCCACACTTGTCCGGCAAATTCAGCAGCGAATCTGGATATTTTTTTGATACGCTCTCCACAGTGGAAAAAACTAAATCGGCAACACAAAACATTCAAACCATGCTTTTTGTTAAATGGACTGCAAGAAGAACACTGTTCTAATGAAATTACCCCAAAAGAAGCCCAAATGCGCATTGAAATTATATCTTGAGACCATAAAAGTTTCGTTAGTTTGTGCTCTCTTGCACTCGAGAAGGAGAGTTTTCTCAACATCAGTGCCATTCATGCTCTCAACATCATCGATATCATCCCGGCTTTCCATGCCTTATATAGGGAACGAACCCAGGCCGGAGAATAAGAAAGGGTCTCTCTTCCTCCACTTGATTGATTGGCATAGTGGTCATCGGAAGTCAGAATATCCCCTGCCCGACAATTGACCACCTGATCGACACAAATCGTTTTTCAACCCTTTGTCCCCAATTATAATAAAATTATTGGCATTTCATTGTGGTTTATGATGAAACAGTCATTACATTCTACCCTGTTATCTGCAAATGTACAAGCATCAAAGATGTTGTGTGTTCTAAATTGTTGCTGATGTACGTTGCACTATGTATGGGTTATTGACCAAGTTTGTTCGGTCAAGATGGCTGGATATTGGCCAGTTCTTTTTTTGCGTGTTTATGGACCGAGACGAAGTCAAGGTCCATAAACTCGCAAAAAAAAGAACGAGGCCAATATCCAGCCATCTTGACCGAACAAACTTGGTCAATAAAGGATTTATTATATGGCTTTTGGTGAAATTTTGCTTTCGGGACGCAACGGGTAGTCCCGAGCGGGCAAGATGGCTCCATCTTGCCCGCTCGGGTAGCCAATCACAGCGCGCGATTTGGTTCATCTTGCCCGCTCACGGAGCTAGCCATATAATAAACCTTT
>JAHPZR010001185.1:35000-40000 GCA_019787425.1 Platygyra sinensis | reverse complement strand
AAAGGAACGCGTAGAAAAGAATTGTTTTATTATGTTTTAGAAAACAGTCCTAAGAAAGCACGCGGGCTGATTGGTTAAAAATCGTGTTTGTATAACTCGATGGAGACACAGAACTTTTTTTTTTTTTTTTATTTACAACAATAATACAACTACAAATTACAGCAGAGATAACTATTTACAACGGTAATACAACTACTCAACAAAACGATGCAATTATGCGTGCTACTTTCGATACTACAATTTGCCTAAATTACTCTAAAACAATACAGTTACTTATTTAACTTACAAAACCAACACTTGCACTACTTACAATGTAATAGATACGATTACTGATGCTACTTACACAGAACTAGCGCGCGCTGTTGACGTAGTGATGGCGCGAGCAAAGAGAATTTACATTTTGATAATCAAAGTTAACAAGTTGTTTCCTTTTTCTCGTCGTGGTGTTTTCTAAAAGAAATACAAAACATGTACTCCGACAGTTTGGGAGAACTCGAAAAAGCTGTGGAAACACTCGCCTGCGGCTCGTGTTCCCACAGCATTTCTCGTTCTCCCAAACTTCCACTCGTTTTTGTATAACTCGATAGAAACACGGTACATGTTTTCTATTTCTTAAACATCAGGTTCAAACGTGATGCGCGATGTGCACTGATGCGTAACTCTTGACTAACAGCAGGTAGTCAACGGTAATATAGCCAATCAAATTCACGGATTCACAATAGACTACGGCAAATTTATACTAAAGCCAATTAGGAGTCTAAAAAGCCGTTGCATATTCTGCTGTGTTTCTCGGATGGTTTTCACGAAAGTTCCCGACATTCATCACGTCCTCCAGCCTTCGCTAGGACTAGCGATTATTTTTTATTTAGGTCAGATTTTTGTGAGAAAAATTAAATTGAGGATTAACATACACAGTTCAACCGACTTTCTGTGCTAAAAGAAACTTTACGAGAGAGGGAGAATTTTATGTAGAATTAAGTCAAAGAATGCGCCAAACAGGAACAGAAGATTCAAGAATGATGAAAAAAAAAAAAAACAGCTTCGAGGAATCTGAACCAGATACAGTAATATTGTAAGTTTCACCCAGTTTTCGTAATATTTGCAGTTTTAGTTGTCCATCTTCATGTACACTGTAGTACCGCTATATTTGTTCATTAAAGTATGGGACAAATTTCCACTTATTCCAAGTTATGTGAATGTCCTACTCATGACTTGATTTTTGTTTGTATACACGCTCTGCCTGAAGGCTCGTACACTGAAAAAATCTAGTCCCTCTTGGAATATGTCACAGTATGTCACTCGAACCCATTGCATTACTAGCTTATAAGCCTTAAGTAAATTGACTCTCCAAGCAAATAAAATGCCTGTTACTTACGATTAAAATTTAATGTTGTGCAGAGAAAAGCACGAGCGGTCCCGAGATCCAGTGCACACGAACGTGATACGAGAAATTGCAAAGGCCCTCTGTATACCTGTGATTGCTAATGGCGTCTCTTTGATGGTGAAACATTCGATGACATTGAAAAATGTCGACAGGAGACAGGCTGTTCATCTGTGATGTTAGCCAGAGCAGCTCAGTGGAATCCGTCAATTTTCAGGTAAAGTTTAGTTCATGATCGTACAATTTAATCTCCAGAACACTAAACGTTACAATTTTGCTGCTGTTTGAGTTATTATGATTCTGTATGACTTACAGAATAGGTCATGACATTTTGTTCCATGGTATACCTAACTTCTGCTTTGTTAGACCCTTAGAAGTCTAAACTGAAAGGTTTGCCGTCGATGAGTTTGATTTACTGAATCACTATTTACTGTACGCCCTTCTGGAAATTATGCTTCTTTTCCGCGTTTTTTTCGCAGGAAAGAGGGCCGCTTACCCGCTACTCAAGTTATAACGGAGTACATTAAACTGGTAAGCTAACAATTAAATCAGACCAGTCATATTCAATTGTTTTGAAACTCTTTACAAAAAAATTCCACCGATTACTCAGAATGATATCGAAAACGATGAATGCCGAGTCAACAACACCCTGTTTTATACGTCCGCGTTCAACACTGAAGAAACAACAAAAATTCTTGGAAGAGTGGACGTTAAAGCTAACTAAGTTATGGAGATGTTTTATGAAGAGATGTGGCAATCCCGTAAACTTGTGTCTCCTTTGTGGTAAATGATAGCATCAAATGTCGTGAGTATTAATTTTGTTAACATTAACGGAATAATTTCACTTGTGTAAATATCCGGCTCCTTTAAAACCTGTGATAGCTCTTTCTATTGCATTTGTTTCTCTCTCTCCCTGAGGCTGTGGACTTTGACAATAACTTTGGTAATACAAAATACTGTCTTCAACGACTGTTGCATGAAGACACCACCTCGACTGAGGCAAGGCAGATGCTACACACCAAGTGATATGCGGGAAATTTGGTAATGCTACAGCTATACACACAAGTCAAAACTAACAAGAATAACTTAAACGACTGACGTGAAATTGGTAGATAATTAACAACTATTCACCCGAAGTGAGGTGGCTAGCGGTGGATATTTACCGAGCCGCGAAGCAGCGAGGTAAATATCCAACGCTAGCCACCGAACACTGAGGTGAATAGTTTGTTTAGTATATACTAGTAAATACTAGAACAGTGAGATAATATACACCAAAAAAAATTAATTTGGATGAATTTCTTCACTTGTCACGGCTGCAAACCGGGACGCCATTTCTCTTGACTTGCTCGGAGGTAAATAATTAACAATTATCCTGCGAAATCGCGCGGAATATCGTCTGATACTTAGACGACGAGGCCGTAGGCCGAGTCGGCTTAAATCAGACGATATTCCGCGAGATTGAGCAGGATAATTGTTTATTATTCAACAAATTGATAGCAACATTGATTTCCAAGCTCGTAACATTTTTAAACCTTTCTGTCGACATTTTTTCACTTCACTTTTTCTTCCCACGTACGAAGCTACGTATATATAAACAATAGCCTCCATTTGGCGCGAAAATATGCTAGGATATTTGTCCGCGGACATTATCTGTTCCGAGAAGCGAACAGTTTTCCGAGAGCGTAGCTCGAGGAAAACTGTGAGCTTCGAGGAACAGATAATGTCCAAGGACAAATATCCAGCATATTTTCGCCCCAAATGGAGGCTATCGTGTCTATTATCCTTCAAATCTTTTTCGCAACGCGAGCCGTTTTGAAAATTGGGGATATTCTCGGATATCCCCCAGTTTTAGCTGGGTGATATTCGGTCACGTGACTGTGTTTAGACGCCAATCGCACGCCGAGCGAAAAGATTTGATGGATTATAACGCCGGATATCTGTTACCTACGGATGACAGATATCGAGAGCATCATGACCATATTTGGATAGTGTTACAATTTGTTGAATAATAACACAGGATAGTGCCTAATTTCATATCGCGCGGGAGACTAGGCACTAACGGCTTCCAAAACAAAAGGCGAACCAAAGGTCACTACATGCTGTTTACGCGATATTAAGAGCCACATCGCCTCCAGAAAAGTTACCTCTCTATGGAAAAGAACAGCTGCTTTACTACTGCAAAGAACTTCGATTGAAAACAACGGGAGAAAAGAAAGATCTGATTGAGAGATTATCGCCACTTGGAAAGTATCCTGATTTGTTTGACAAAAAAGTAGGACAAATTACCGTTACGTTTAGCTTTTCCACAGCGCTGAACCCGACAGAAATTCCCCGCCATCAGCAGACTGGAAAGTTTTGGGGAAAGATAAAGACGTAATTGCTCCTGTACTCTCTGCCAGCTTCTTTATTCTGATACTCGGTTTTATACCGAAGATGTAAAAATAAGGGAGACTCTTTCTTGTACCTACAGAGCACACTGTAGAAATGATTCTCCACTGGTTTTAACTTGGCAACTTTTTCCTTTACTTCATCTTCGATTTTAGAAACATCGCGACGATACCAGTCACTGTAATCATACTCTGGATTTGCACTGAGCTGCACCTTTTTTTTTGCCTCGACCGCTTTATGTCTCTCCTTGCTCCACGTAGGTTTCGTAGGTACTTGAGCTTAACTTGAGATGCAGCCTTTTGATTTGCTGTGGATCCCTTTGCATGCCATTTCTGTAGTCTCTCCGTACAGGTCATGTGGAGATGAAGTTTTTTGTTGCAGTGAAAAAACTTTAATTGAATTAACAGTGCTATTGCATGGCAGCATAATCCACTCTTTCCTACTGGGCAGCTACAATACGCTTTAACGGGTTTATTTTCAAAGAACTGTATTGTTACCGGCCGAGAAATGTTTCCAGAGTAAGACTTAAGCATATTTGCTTTGATATATGCATATTGAGGATGTTCCATCCTTTAGAATTTTTTACTGAAACCGTGCGACGCGAGGAAAACATTCTATAAGCCTTGCGATATTGGCCTTTTGCTCCAGCGTATTTCGCTTTCTGGTAATCATTTATAATACTGTCTGTGACAACAGGAGCAATTACGTCTTTATCTTTCCCCAAAACTTTCCAGTCTGCTGATGGCGGGGAATTTCTGTCGGGTTCAGCGCTGTGGAAAAGCTAAACGTAACGGTAATTTGTCCTACTTTTTTGTCAAACAAATCAGGATACTTTCCAAGTGGCGATAATCTCTCAATCAGATCTTTCTTTTCTCCCGTTGTTTTCAATCGAAGTTCTTTGCAGTAGTAAAGCAGCTGTTCTTTTCCATAGAGAGGTAACTTTTCTGGAGCGATCTGGCTCTTAATATCGCGTAAACAGCATGTAGTGACCTTTGGTTCGCCTTCTGTTTTGGAAGCCATTTTGAATCCGGAATTTAAAATAGTCCGCAAAAATCCGTTAGTGCCAGTCTCCTGCGTGATATGAAATTAGGCAATTCGGAGTTTAATGAGCCAATAAGCGCGCGCGTTTAACATCGTCCACTGTTTTAGTATATACTAATTAGCAATTATTGAATGAGGCCGAGTAGGATATGAAGAATTATGCAGATCAAGGAGAGACCTGCAGAATTCT
>JAHPZR010001185.1:10000-17500 GCA_019787425.1 Platygyra sinensis | reverse complement strand
CTTCATTAGGTTGCAAAATCATCAAATGAACCACAACGTCGGGCAAAAATCACATATCCTCTATTTTCTAATTAACAATTAGACTACGAGCCCGAGTTTTCTACGAGCAGATAGTCAACGAGGCGCAGCCGAGTTGACTATCGCTCATAGAAAACGAGGGCAAGTAGTCTAATTGTTTTAGTATAAATTTACCGTAGTCTCATTACATAAAAAGAAAAAAATGTCAAGTAACGCGTAGAAAAGAACTGTTTTATTATGTTACATCAGGTTCAAACGTGATGCGTGATGTGCACTGATGCGTAACTGTTGACTATCAGCAGATAGTCAACGGTAATATAGCCAACCAAATTCACGGATTCACAATAGACTACGGTAAATTTATACTAATTCCCCATAATTCGTTGTTTGCCCCGCACATTTTGCATAAAATGTTCTTGGGAATATATAGACCTCCCAAGAGAGGAATTATGGGGAATTGGAAAATAGAGAATGGACACCAGCTGGTCGTTTCAAGTGCGCGATTTCTTGACTTTAAAGAATAGCACATCTTCCAAACGCATTGTAGGAAATTCCACGCAAACGGCGAGCACAAAAGCCGACGCATATGACATCACCACTACGGACACGAAATAGAAAGCCTGCAAAGACAAAAAAGAGTAGCGGTCAGCTTTTACCTGCATCACCATTTCAGAAAGATTCGATATGACAACCAGCGCGTTTGCGTTTGGAGTCTACTCATAATTTCCACTTCATAAGTGGAAAATAATAACAAAACGAGGTCCAACAATTAACTTGCCCCAAGGTCAAAACCCCCAAACTCATTTGTCCGTTTCGTAACGAAAGAAGTCCCAATATGAATTTTGGTATACTCAGTATTGGACTGGACTGAACTAGCTTGGAATGGAGGCTCGCGCGCTGGAATATCATTAAAAAGAGATTAATGTCATATTCTCGGTATTGAACTCGAACTAGCTTGGAATGGAGGCTGATGCGGGGAAATATCACTAAATAGAGATTAATGCCATTTGCAAGTGGAAAGACTCTCCACTTTAGCCTCAGTTGCAAGTTTCAATGCGCGACTTAAGTGTTGAGACACTTAGCAGTCAAATTCGATTTTCGTGCGTCCTGGAAAGATTTCCTCCCTTTACCCCAAAACAGATATGTTGATTTTTCTATTTCTTAGACAGCGCCTGCAGATCACAGCAGAATTGGGGGGCCGAGGATATCAGAAAATTAACGCTAGATGCAAATAAAATAGAACAAGTGCTTAAACACCGAAAAGCATCATTTCGTAAGTGTCTCGACTTCTTTTGTCGCTCGTTGTAGTTCCACCGAGTCCAACACCGAGAATATGAAAATGGACTGAACTATTAAATTACAGTACACTGGGGTCTTTTTTAGCATTGCTTGTTCGATGTTATCTCATGGGTTACTTATAGCACCATTAACACCAGGCAGACTGCAGCAATAGCCAGTGCAAGTACCATTAAGGATTGTTACTTTCAGTTAAACAATACTTACAAAATTTTTGTCACTGTACTCTATGGTATGTTTGAAAGAACCGAAGTACGAGCCAAGAACCAAAGGATGAACTAAGTATGCACTGTACGTTAAACGGCTTAGTGGTATCCAATATGATGCCGACAGAATCTTGTTCACAAGACCTACAATAAAAAAAGATATTATTGGCTTTCACTGTCAAGCAATAAAAAAATAACTTTCAATTGAAAACCATTCAATGGATAAAGTCAAGAAATTGTGATCTTATAAGAGATTGATAAGGAAGACACCAGCGTTTTCCTAAACCTCAGATATTCGTCGAAATATTTTGCACAAATTTTTAAGAGTGGAGCCGCCATGTTGGTGTACGTCCATGGTACACCAACATAGCGACCGGAAAATAGTGTTAACATCTAGAACGTACTTTGGCTATCTAGGTCACCGATTATCCGTACTGAACAAACAAACATTTACATAAGCATTTTTCCTACTTGTAATACTTAAACTTCTCTATAGGTTAAAAGTCACGGGTTAAGTATATATTTTTCAACAAACGCGTTCGTAGCTTTCTGTCACGCACTGCCATAACTCTAACTGAATTCAAAATACGCTGGTTTCCAGACAATTTCAAGCTACTGAGCTGAAAAGTTGTAAACAGAAATAAATTTATACCCTCTTATGCCTGATGGGGATAGAAACTAAACTGAATAGCTCTTTAATTTGGATTTTAGAAAATGATGACGTCACGTGCAAGAATAAGAAACGTGAACCACAGGCGGCCCAAGCTCTCGTTGTGAGGAGTTACATTGTATTGTTTCTTTTAATCGTTATGCGAACGTTCAGCTCGTAAAACGTGACATAGTTACCGCCGTCACCTACGATTGCATGACGACCGAGTTTCATTATTGCGTTTTGAGTTCCATCTCTTTTTCTTTGGAGAGGAGACTCAAAAAGGATAACTCGCTTAACAGGCTTCGAATCGCGCTGAAAAGCAAGATGACAACAGAAAAGACCACAAGGCAAATACATCTAAATTTCGGTTAAAATGTCTATTAACGTTTTTCCCAATACAAACCTTTGTAAATTCAAACCGTTGTAACATAACACCTCCATGTTCTGAAAGGCGAGTGACGTTTCGCGTAATGAAACTCGGTCCTTATGTAACAGTAGATGACGGCGGTAACTATGTCACGTTTCACAAGCTGAACGTTCGTATAAAGATTAAAAAAATCATTCCTTACAACGAGAGCTTGCGGTGCCTGTGCTCGAACGTTTTCTTTTCTCTCCTTTGAGTATGGGGCTCTGCTTGGAGCCGCCGGAGCTCTGCTATACTGACTCATCAAAATCTACGTCTCGGAAAGTGCTGCAAACTGTTTTGAGCCACCTTAAAACGTAAGGAACAAACTTACTTCCATATCCTTTGTTACAAGCATAGATGACCCAAGCCAGGGCCAAGCCCCACACAAAGCGACTGAAAGTGCCATAAATGATATTCTCCGCTGTGTTAAACGGCCGACCTCCTGCTTTATAATACGTGTAAACACCATACACAGTAGTTACTCCAAGACCTATTGCCAAGAACCACCCAACCAGGCACACTACTTGCCTTGGCACCTTGTGCTGGAAGAAACACAAAGTTTAATGGACATTTAATCGTCACTGAACCTCCTCGCTGTGGAGCACTGAGTGACAACCTCAACAAAGCCAATAAATTTTCACGTTTTGCGCGTCAAGGAATACTCATGCACCGTGGAAGATTGTGTTCAAACACTGTTGGGGAGGCACTGTTGAACCACAGATGTTCCACATGTTGAGTAATTATTCGCCGAAGGTGAAGTGAACATTCACGGAGACGAAGTCGAAGTGAATATTCACCAACGTTCATTGAGCCTGAGGCGAATAATTGTTTTCGTAGCTATCTTATTAACCAAGCGCTCGGGACCGTACTGGGAGAATATCGGCCCTTGGTCTTTTTTGTACGGACCTCACTACGCTCGGCCCATACTGTCAAGACCTCGAGCCGATATTCTCCCAGTACGGCCCTCGCGCTTGGTTAATAAGATATATGTACAATAATAACACAGAGGTCACAAGGGAAGGTCCACAAGGTAGTCAACTTTCTTCCGCACTGGAAAGAACGTTCAATGGGGATTTTACTGTCATTCCCGTTCAGTTAATTTGTTTAAGCAGCGATCCGAAAAATACTTTCATTTAGCTCTTAATTTTAACTAAACTAGTTATATATCGCCTGAGTGTATAGACTTCTGACATCTTTCTCAGATCGGAAACTAGTTTCAATCATTCCCGTAAAATAATGCAACTTGCAATGACCACTGGATAGATTACGAGATTTTCAGCCATTCAGGTGGGTGTCTTTTCTCGCGATTTCGCTTATTACGGTACGGACGGGTGGAGAATGGAGATCCCGTCAAGGTTTTCTCTGCTCGTCTGATGTACTTACCAAAGGGCTTTTGCTAGGCGCCACTTTCTCGACGTGAATCAAGTAAGCAAGGGCGATGCCCACGAGGTAAGGGGCGATCCTGCAATAAGGCTTGATATAAACCAGGTCGCTATAGCTACCCCGGTCTGGATCTTTCTTGAACCTGAGGCAAAACAGGAGAAAAGGTGTAATGTTAAAACTTTCAGAATTTACCTCCATTTGAAATTCTCAAATTTATTCCCAAAGTCTTCAGGATGAGGAGGAGGAGGAGGAAAATAAAACTGGTAAAGGTATAATGCGAGCTGCATGTTCATATCGATATAATAGGGTCAGCGGTAATAAGAGAGTCGATGCTCACTCACAAGTGTTCTAATTTACTTTACCATCGTGTCTATTAACAGGAATATTTAGAGCAATTATAGCCGTCATGGTGGTGTTCTGAAACTAAAATTTCCTCCCTTTGAGAAAAGAGTTCTTTTCTAAGGCGAACAGTTCCTACTGTTTGAGATCACCAATATGGTCGCTTTAAAAATGTTCTTTATTTAGTCTCGAAACAGGCATCAATGTACGTAGCTTACCCTGTTACGATCTGCCCAGCTTCAAGCACATCCGTGTTGTAAACACCGATTATCACGGCAGTGATAAGTAAACTCAAACCAAGAAGACCGCCAACGCTAACAAGGAGTCCTCGCCATTGGAATCTAATCAACAGTAAACAACCTCGAAGTTAAGTCAGTCGATAGTTTACTGTAAGTAGTATGGTAGTAAGTGCCATGCATTTTGCCATTTTACATGAAGAATTAAAATAAAATTCATTTTATACGATGCTCTACAAATAAGGAAAGGGAACACCAGATTCTTAGGGGCATTTCAATTATTCTTTTAATTTAGTTTTATATTTTAGGGCGTTTTAATATAACAATTACTTCATTTGCGCTTGCTGGATATGAGACAACACGTTGCTATACGCGCCTCGTTGGGTATCTACCATCTCATATCCAATGCACGCTCATGAAATAATTGCTAAATACATTGTACATGTATTGTGACCCGAAGTCCAAACATTAAACATGCAAAATCACCCACTATGGTTGCTTCTACATTAAAAAACTCTAAGTGATGCTACCTACCTGAAGGTTATGTAGAGCAGTATTGGACTAATCACGTAGAACTGCATGTCATTTGCCAGATACCATGACCAACCCAGACACTGCAAAATATTATGATACAATAAATCTAACGAGAATTTGTAGCATAACAGCAACTTAAAAAAAAGATGGCCGGTCGAATTTATTAACTAAGTTGTACCAGAAGATAGTGATCCGGTTGACATTTAAAATTCGTCTCGTCTTTGAGCTCATCACAACCATAATGCGAATTAAGGTTGGACACCTCTTGTGGTAAGCCAATGCAATGCAATGTGGTAAGCCAATGCAATGCAATGTAAGCTTTTGACAATTTCCTTTTTGGTTTTATTTAGATCATGAATTTTTTGGTTGTTGAAACTCGACAACTGTATCGATTTAACAATAAATTTGTATTCTGACCAAAAGAACTTAAGGTGCTGCAGTTATCTAACAATTTGTTGTCATCATAGTTAATAGAGGGGAATGGTTATGAAATTCGACAAAGTTCTTTGTTGTATGTTTTCGTTCTCTTTTTTGGTCTTGACCCTGTACAAAATACAATAGTTGTTTACTACTGACTGAGGCCCCATCCACACTAATCCGTTTTCAAACGAAAACGGAGCTGTTTTGTTCTATTTTCCAAAAGATTTCCGTCCAGACTTACCGTTTTCGTATCGTTTTCGCCCGTCTACACTACAACGCCATATCCGTTTTGAACACGCTTTTATACCCTCAGTGCGCATGCTCAAATGAACTCGACGCATGTGCATTTTAATATATCGGCCCGCGAAATTGGCGCCATTCTTGATTCTTTGTTGAGTGTTGCTGTGGTTTAGCATTCTTTGATATTTTCCTTCTAAACGATGCCAAGAACAGCTTGAAAGCAACCAAAATCAAAAACAGGGGGTGGGCCTCGAGAGAGTCGTTTTATCTTCGTTTTTCCCGAAGTTGGCAAGGTCAGAAGCCTTAAAATATCTTGTTTCATTCTTGTGAAATCTAAGTGGTGCCCCAGCTGGGTTAAATGCGCTTGCGTCAAAGGACTGGAAGTCATTCCGATCAAGAGAGAAGCCACACGGTAGTGTCTGTCTGCCATTTTGGATACTCACGGTCGAGTGGTCTGGCGCCCAGTCGTGTCTATTTTGATGACGTCACCGTTTTCAGATAGCATCGTTTTCTCCGTCCACACTAGAAAACAACGTTTTCAGAAAGCATCGTTTTCAAATCGCTCCACTCTGGAGAGCGTTTTCGAATGGCTCCGTTTTCGGTGATCGTTCTCGGCGTTGTAGTGTGGACGATAGCCGTATCCGGAGCAAAACAGCTCTGTTTTCGTTTGAAGACGGATTAGTGTGGACGGGGCCTGAGGAACTAACCATTAAAAACGTGGTTACGTAATTCATGCATAGTTTATGAGCACAAAACAAAAGTTTGTGAATGGTCGTGGACCTTCCAACCTAAATCTTGGCATCTTTATTTGCTCCTTTGATATTTGCCTGCTTCATAACGAGTCCCCTCTATTAACTATGTTGTCATGTACCTACATTTTCAGTGATCACGGGCTACGACTATTTAACAATTAGATTATGAGCTCGAGATCTCTATGAGGTGATAGTTGATGAGGCCAAAGGCCAAATCAACTATCGCCTCATAGAAATCGAGAGCGAATAATCTAATTGTTTTAGTAGAATTTCAACTGAAATTAATGCAAATAACGGTTCCCAATGGTTTTCCCACGCGTTTGTTGAACTTAACCCTTAAAAAAAAGTTACACGTACCGAACTGTCCTAGGCAAATTTGCTGGCAGTTGTTTGCCCGCGTACCTGCTTTTTTTTTTCAAGTTTTTAAAGTTAAGAAACCGTAAATGTACTTCTTTTAGCCTTCTCAGGAATTTAATTACCCGTTCACATCTAAAATTCCTCCCAAAACCTCGGAGAAACTATAAAAACATCGCATTTCGTGGACGACCGGCAGCCACTGTACTCTAACGGCTGATAGTATACGAGTAGCTCAGCCAATCAGATTGCAGCATTTGCATTAGTATACTAGTAGAATTCTACTAAAACTATATATACACACGGAAAAAATATTTTCCGAGGCTATTCCTTTCCGTACAAAATGATCCAATAGAATGTCGCTTTCTTCAATCGTGTCCAAAGAAACATGCACATAAATTGAGGGAAACCGTAGAAAAGGAATGAAAAATCTTTAAAAAATCCAACCAAACAAAAGCGATGCCCTACCTCCTTAAGCAAAGAAAAAGGATGAAAGTTGTTGATGTATAATAGATTTGTCCACCAGTAACTATCGCAAGTTGTTCGTAGTTGGCTGCCATACCATAAAGGCCCTTCACCCAGGAATGCATACAGATTGGCATAAAACAAAATCACAAACATATAGCTCGGGGTCAACCTGAAAAGCACACAATATGTTTGGCAA